>QDEB01009182.1:0-26563 GCA_004193795.1 Asbolus verrucosus | reverse complement strand
ATAACCTCCAATCTAATGCAGTGACAGATCGTGTTCTTATATGTCAGAAATAAAGAATCCGAATCATTATGATTATACAGCGGTAACAAACAAGACCAATTGCATTTGTTTTTACAGCTGCCTTTGACTACAAATATATCCAAAGGTGGAAACATAAAGAAAGACATAACCTCAATACATTGTTGTGTAGGTGTCATCGTTGTTTGAAACTGTTTTTTTAAATTATTTATGACTGTTGCATATGCTATGAAATATTTCGTTTGTTTTTAAAAAATACAGAATATATTATATATTATTGAAAATTTTACATTTCTATTTCCTTTTTTTTGTACCAACATACTTTGTATGTTGCTATGTGACCAGAAATAATTAAATAATTACACATCCCCGTTTTTGAAAATTGTGGACGTTAAGATGGATGGGTATTTACAAATCTGATGTGTTGGAAAATAGATAGCTGGGATCAAAACCCAAAATTCTGCAAGATAAATAGGGTCGCAACAATATAGTTAGCAGAATAATATTATAACACAAACACATTAGACGGGATTTGAGTAAAATATTCCTTCTGACTGAATTTGAACTTACCGGCGTTGGTGGTGTTGTTGAGAAGGTTCGATTGCGCCATCGCCTGGAGATTGGCCAGAGACGTCGTAACCACCTGTCCATTATTTAAGGCTAAATTAACCATTTGATCGGAACTATTTACATGATTAACTGGAATTGTCAAGATTGTCTGAGTTGCTAAACCTACGAAACAAAATGGAAACTTATACCAATGCGAAACTGGCGCATTCTTGCTTTTGTCACCTTGTGAAGTGGGTATGAGGAGTTGAGCTCCTTGGATGCCTTGAACAAGTTGTCCAGACGCTAGGATAAACTGTGGCATCGGCGCCGGCTGTTGCGAAGACAAAAGGGGGTTGGGAGGTGGTGGTAGCGATGACCCCGTGGATTGTTGAGGGTTAAGGGTGCACGGAGACACTTCTGCGTTGCTCCCTGACTGACTTGTCCTAGGAGTCGCTACTGAAAAGTTATTATTAATTGATCAACAATAAATTTTAGTACAGGTTATCACGAAACCACCACAATGTGTAGCCGGATATGTATGAATAAGGCTAATTAAAAGGAGACTCATTTCCATTGTTATTACATAATTAAATTCTTGGATAGACATTAGAGAGAACGTTAGATTTACATAACAATAACAAAGGATTTGGAATTAGTACCTGAAGCACTAACGCTGAGGTTAAGTGGTGCGTTCACTACAGGATTCCCCGTCAGGCCGGCCATGTTTTGTAGACCGGCCGCCAACGAAGCCACTTGAGGAAGACTTTGCTGCAAAGACGCCAAGTTCTGGAGGTTCTGCAGCGTCACCAACCCCGCCACTGCAAAATTATAACACTGCGAATTAATTTTCCCTTTTTCGAATTATTTTGAAAAATTATCAAATTATGAAAATACCCGTTTATCTAATGTAACAATAATTATTTCAGTACTTATTTGAAAAAAGCAAACACTGCACACTTGAATTGAAAGTTAATGCAATTCAAAAACAACAAAATGCTCCTCCAGAAGGCTGCAAATAGCTAACATTGTTTTTATACATTCAGAACTACCAACAAAAATTTTTTAAAATCATTCTTGAAAGTGACAATTTTGAGTTTACAATAAACAAAGAATTCAGCAAACATTTTTTGATTTTTCAACTGTAACAAAACCGTAAATTCCTTAACAACTTTTGATACTGACTTAAATAAAGGCACTAATTTCTGACACCCACATTTCTTCATAAAATAAGCATACATTCTATATNNTAATGTTAAATTAACTAACCATTTTCATTGTATATAGTTTAAGAATAAAGATATTTTATTTTAAAATAAACGAAATGTTAAAAAACATTAAACCAGTTTTAGTTCACTGAATTATAAAAAAAGCAGAAGTACTTAGAATTTTCCAATTTAGTAATAAAGTCCACCCAAACAGACCACCGTCCTGACTTTGGAGATTTTAGGTTCGTGTCTATTTCAGTGTGACAGATTTAAAAGCTTCAACGATATATAAAATATTTGATTCATTTTTCCGGTTAAATTTATAAGAAAAACTCTGATAGGTTTTTGTTATTTTGTGTTAATTAATCTGTAAGTAACACTTACGGAAGTATATTTACAATAAAAACTTCGTTTTATTTATCCTTTGATAACTCAAGTTAAGATTTTATGT
Source organism: Asbolus verrucosus (assembly GCA_004193795.1). NCBI lineage: Eukaryota > Metazoa > Arthropoda > Insecta > Coleoptera > Tenebrionidae > Asbolus > Asbolus verrucosus. The sequence goes on along the minus strand of QDEB01009182.1, from coordinate 24,340 downwards.
CAAACTGTCAGAATTTGGTGCCTTAAATCTTAAAACCAATACGATTTAAACCATCACTTTTTAAAAAAATTTTAGATTGTTTTGTGTCTGACACGAATCTTTTATTGTTCTCACACTACTTGTTACACACTACCTTGTGACAGTGCTAATGTGGCAGATGTTACATTAATAATTCTGCGTTTTATAATGCACATATGTTTCCAATAAAAAAAATGTGATAATGTAGCTAAAATTACATATATTGAATTGTTATAGACCGAGAGCACGTGGGGTACTAATTTTGTTGTATTATATAAATTTTAATAAAATATTCCCTACCTACTGTTAATAATTCACAAATTCTTTAAAAAAAAATGTCGAATGTTTAATAATCATAAATTCTAGACAGAAATCTCAAAGACAAGAAACATATCAGGTAAAATAATTATAATTTTTTTTATGTAGGAATTTAAAATTTGAATTGATTATTAGTTTCAATGATGGTATGACTGCAATAGCGCGCAATCAAAAAGAGCGTTATCTGAACTTATTGACAAATTGTCAAATGCGAGCAGGTTCTCCTTTTGATGGAGCAGTATGTCAACAAAAATCTGAAGTGGGTTGAAAAAAAAGGAAGTCGTCTTACTGCCGTTGAGATGGGCTGCTGCCGAAACGTTGGGCGACATCTTCGACTCGTTGGCCATAGCCTCCTCCAGCCTGCCATGGATGCCCTTCGACCCCACCGTCAGATCCGTGCTGCCTTCGACTCCCGAAGCCGGTTCTGGTGATCCGACGCTGCTCTCGCAGTCGCTCTCCTGCTCGAAGAGAAAAAGGGTCAGATTCGAATTTTTCGCGGTTTCACGGGAGGGAGGGGGTCGGGAAGCTGGTCCTTCCCAAACGCAAACCGCCGTAATATATTCGTCGGAGTATAATCTATTCTAGTATAATGATAATCAAGCAAGCAGGGAATAGTCGCCGTCCCCAGTATAATAAGGGCACGGGGAGGGTGGGGGCGTCGGAGGGATCGGACAGCGGCCGGCGAGGCGAGAGCTCTTTGTGTAGTTAGTGTAATTAGTGCCCCTCTTGCCGCACCCCCCTCCAGCCGAGTACCTTATTTAAATGCAAATGAGCTTCATTTCGCAATATTAATGTGCCCCATCCCTGCGCCTCTCGACGGCCGTCTACCGCCCTCGCTCGCTTCGAAGGGTTGAGAGCACATTCGGACAGGGCAACGCGTGCACGGCTTCAATCATACAATGAGGGCTGCGAAGTCCGATTCCTCCACGGCCGGATACGTTATATTCCAGCAAGGTCTAATGTGAACTCGCTTGAAATCTCTTTCTGCGAGATAAGCAGGCCTTCCTGATTATGCAGATGCCTGGAGATAACGCATCTTTGAAACTAATGAATGTCATAACAGACGGCCGCGAATAATTATAATTATTAGGATTACACATCAACGCCGCAAGCCATTGTAATCCATGGCTGAAAAATTTTGTTTGCAGCAGTTTTAATCAACGAAATTACTTCTTAAAAACTATGCAAAAGCGCGGGGAATCTAATACGAGGCAAGTCGTGTACATTCTGGCCACAAAAAGAGCAAGTCCGCTGGAGCTCCCTCGTGTGAACTCGGCATATGCTGAAAGATGGACTTTAATTCAAACTTGAATTTTGCTAACACTAAATGTCTAAGAAGGAGTATTAGTTCAAAACTAACGTCAATAAAGCGACTAATTGTACACCCATAAACAGTTTCCGATCGTGGGAAGTGGTCTAATTTTCAATTAGTTTTTATCCTAATTGGTTCATTCAAGGTATGGAGGTTTCATTCAACTAAAATTTCAGTAGGATCGAATGCCGCATTACCATGGTAACAACTTATCTAGCAACTAACATACTGCAACAATTTTGTTTTTGTGAATAACCAAGCTACACCTACGCATTACTCTCTGAAACAAGGATGACAGTCTTTTGCAATAATATAAATAGGAAATACTAAAATAAAGTTATGGTAACTTTTTTTGAAAAAGTCCCCGTTGTTGACACCGATATTTTTTCAGTTCCATGGTAAATTATCCGCTAAACAAAATTGATTTTCTTTTTTCTGTGTTGTCAATACTAGTGTGAACATTGATTGTACATCATTAGTTTTTTTTACTTCCTCTTGAATGTGTCAAAAAAATTTACATATTTAATTCTGGACAAAGTATTAGTTTGATGCAATGACAATAAATAAATTGTAACTTCTAAATATAAGTGTTGTAGTATGACAAAATGAGTCGAACGTTTTCATCATTTTACTAAACTGGACGAGAACCTTACTAGTACAGTTCTGATGGGTCACATATTTTCCAAAAAAAAAAAAAATACAAAACAAAGAAGAAGAAATTTAAAAAGTGTAGTTTCAAAATCTCTGGATCACCTAAATCTAATATTTCCCAAGATATCAGTTGCAGAAAAAGATCAAAACCCTTCATACCAATATGTATATAAAATTTCGCCTTAATATGTCAAGTAAGTTTCAAGATTACGTGCTATCAATAAAGAATAACAGAAGAATTTTGGAATTTATATATTTGCAAAGCAAATACACCTTGCTTTTTGAAAACTCACTGAAACTAAAAATGACTTAGCAGAACGAAAAGATGTAGCAAAATTTTGGAAACGCCAGATTCAAGGTTTTTACTATTTTAATTTATAAAGACTAAATACTTAACTGTTTTTTTTTAACACACATCTCAAACTTTTAATAGTTAATTCTAATTTCCCCACTAAAATATAAATTTGTCAAACTATGTTGGTCTGTTTTTACCTCCGGAACCAAATTTGCGGAAGCTATGATTATTAAGTGCTCAAAGTAGGGCAGTATGTCAGTTCCAGAAATAACGCAGTTAATTCCCTTAAAGAATACTTAATAAAGAGTAAAATGTCGGTTCTTTCGACACCCCTGGATGTTGAGGCCAGAGGCGTATCCCTTGTAAGGCCTTTTCCAAGATTCCGAGAGGATTGTAATAGGTAGTTATGGTTGTAACGTTTACCAGTCGGCATTTATTATTAATTGTATTGCTAGAGGTTACCATTTATTTGTTAGAGCCAAGTTTGTCGGACCGACTCTAGGGGTTGTTCCGACCGTGGTAGTGCGGCGGCTTCCCTTTTCAAACAGCCAACTCCTGTATTATGTAGGAATATATTTTGCTGGCCCTAGTCATGCATTAGCATTATTTACGCGTCTGTTGATCTAGAGATTATGCATACACGCTGACGGATAAAGATGATTGAGAATCACGTGATTGCAAATTGTACTCTGGTACAAATGACGTCTAATTCTGTTCTAATTTAGCGCAGCGGACAGTTTAATCAATAGACTTATGTACGTACACTATTGTCGGGCAGCGACCGAGTCCATTGTAAGAAGCTGACTGTGTACCAAGATTTTCACCGAAATTGCACAAATTGACAGCGAACAAGCTGCAGTTCTGGAGAAACTGTATAATTCAATTTCTGTTAAATATTTTAGAACCAATCGAAACCAAATATCTGACGAACTAATTAATTCTGAGCTGCTAAATGTTTAATCATCCCTGGCAAGGTCCAGATTGTAAATTATACATGATTGGCAAGGATAACGCAATTGTAAATTACAGCTGGACAAATAGCGTCTAATTCTGTTCTAATTAAATACAACAGACAGAATAATCAATATGGGCTTAAAAGGGGTCCGTCGTAATGAGTAAACCTACGGACGGACAGAAAATGCAGACAATGCGCTTGAAAAATGGCATATCCGTTTATTATCGTTACATTCGTTTATTTTGCGCATTCAAATATAGCGGACAATGTTTTTGATCGGTCGTAATTAATATTTACGTAGACCGAGACACATACACATTCGCACGAAATATGAGCCGGCCTTTCACACACCACCATCCTTGCCTTTTTTACAAAATTTCACAAGCAAAATTCATTATTTATATTTTCCTTTTACTTGCTTTTTGATTATGGCACAATTAAACAACCCTCGTCCGATAGTTGTCATCACTTAAACGAGACACATCCCCGTTAAACCGACGTCAGTTACATGGCGTCAAATGTACACAATTAATATGCACAATTGGCCTAATAACTATTTAAATATATGTAATTTAAATGTTCTGACTCCAGACCACAGTGCAGTCTCTAAAGCTGTCTAGCCTTACAAATTATCTTAATGTAACGAAATTGTTTTAATGTAGGTAATAAAAACAATAAAAACCGAAACTAGTAATTATTACGAAAGCTAATCTACCTAATCAGTCACGAATAAGAAGCAAGTAGCAATTATTATACAAAATCTTCATTTCCACTACATCTCGTTTCCAATATTTAGTCTTGATTTTTCCCTTTCGTTTTGTTTTCTTTGGTCAGGTGCAAACCTGGTCTTTTAACATTAATTGTTACCTTTGATGTCTTAAAGCTTTTTAATTATTATACTGCAGCACTATTCACATTCATTTATTTTATTTGGCTATAACATCACTGTGTGTTTTCATCATTTTCTAAGTAGTAGGAAAAGTCGATCCTTTTCTTCTTTTCACTTTGTCCCGTTTTCTCGTTTTGTTTTTGATCATTACTTAGTTATTGTAAGAATATTCAAGATTTGCTGCAACCACAGTATTCTATTCAGTGGCGTCGCTTAATGTAAGCTCTTTAAGAAAAGCATTGAACGGTCTTGAATGAACTTGAATCTTGAGACTTTTTTCAATGAAACTATAGTGGCAAGCCAAAGTTCAGGTTAAGTTGACCTACATTTTTAAATATTGAGCATATAAAAAGATGACTGAATGAGGACAGTGTTGTTCGCAAACTTGCCTTTGAATAAATACTGCAAGGTTCTTCATTTTTTACAATTATATTTATTGATTTAAGTAACGTACTTGAATTCTTTTCTTTGTAGTTAGGTTATTATGCCTATTATGTTTCAATAAACTTAAAATTTTTATTTTTCTTTCATTCAATATCCGTTATAACAACTTTGTTATTACTTTGTATAATTCTAATCCTAATTGTCCTACTTTCTTACATGTGCTGCTAAATTCATCACTTTAAGAAGAGTCGTTCGTAGAACAAAGTAAATTTAAAAAACGAAAACTTAACATTTTTTTCTAACATTTTCGATTTCTCCATTTTAAGAATAATTTTATTTTTTAACTTTAAATCGTTTCCACAATTTATACTCCTAATATTACTGACTTGTCTCTCAAATTTAAATTTCTCCTACCATTTCCGGGTTTTTGCCTCATTTAAAAAAAATCTAATTTTATATTTTATATAAAAAGTTTTAACACATCTAGTCAGTTTTTATTTATGTGGTGTTTATAAACAAACGTTTTAACATGGTAGTCCACATTCGATTTTTTTCATTTCAAAAATATTTTTAATAAAAACAACATAACATTATAATGAATCATGAAAAGCATATTTCGATGGTTGAACAAGTTTCAAAAATTTATCACAATTTTGTCAGAAATCGACATTAGTTTAGGTATTTTATGTTGTTGATTTCTTACATTATTTGCTTCATTTTACAAGGTGGTTGCACCTTATGGAAGAGAAACTTGCTAAAAATAAGGATTGATGACTGTGAATCTTGGCGTCATATAACTAGACACGGGTTATTCATAATAGTATTTACAGTATATGAGGAGGACCATCTATTTCCCACAATCAACTGTCATATTTTCAGAATTTTACCGTATTCTTAACTTTCATTTTTAATGCATCTGTAAAAAGAGATCACCATGAACTAAAGGCGGGACTTTGCAGAAGTCTTAACAATAGTTTTTCGAAAGGTTTCAAATATCTATTAGTTGCAGTATTCTTTAATTATTTAAAAGAATAAATTGCAACTTTAACTCTGCTTTCAGCCTAAGTCATTAAAGTTTTTTAAAGTATTTTCATATGACCTGTGCACCTGTTTAACAAACGGAAGCAAGAATATTATTTACAAATAGAATGTCCACACACTTTAGATATCAAGATACATCAACTCCACCTTTTTTATTACACCACGGTTCAAAATCATAGAAAAAATTGGAATATCTTGCAAATAAAATTATCATATGCTATGAAGGCAACTTCAAAAGGTAATGTTAGATTTATCGCCATTGCCTTATTTTCTTTTTATAATATGTTCGTGTCTTTGATAAATCTAATTTAAATATTTCATCTTATTGACAATATTATTGAAATCTTAAGCACTTGTTTTTTCAATTGTTAAAAAAAAACTAATGACAGATGATGTTTTGGAAGAATTAACAGTAACCATATCACATACAAAGAAAAGATCCATGAATACACCTTGGGGAACTCTACTAATCTAGTCTCATTTCGTTCTTATTGGTTCTAACGTGCATCTAAAAGTAAAATACTTCTAGTTACCAGTTGATGCGTCAATGTTTTTGGAACGCATGTCGGAGATAACAGTATCAGGTTTGAGTTTCATTCTAATTAGTCATCTGTGTTGTAATTTTAAGTTGACAGGCGAAACTATCTACGACATTCTGGTAAAAAACATTGTTGCATCAAATGGTGTTCTATTTTTGTTTGCAAGTTATAACAAAAATTGAACTGAGCTGCATTTATTACAATGTGTAAGACATTTAGGCCAAGAAAACTCCTCGTAAAAAAATATACTATCAGAAAAATGTACATTCGACGGTACAGTTCAGTATTGTTTATATCACCTAGTATATGAGATCATAATGGCGGTAATATCATTGATTAAGTTACAATTATTAATTAATGGCAACATTCATGCATTAGTTATTTGCCATGAGTTGTTTACTTACAAAAACTATTACATTTTATAGCGCTGACTACTCCGAATATGGAGCTCAATTGACATTTTTCTAAAAACATGTTTCCCAAGTCAGAACTCAAAAGAAATTGCAGAATCTTAAGGTTTTTTAAAATTTATTTTATAAAATGATCTCAGAAATGTGAATAATAAAAATTAATGCGTATAGTGCAGGTTAATAAAATTGTTAGTCATTCTATAGGTATTTACAATCTACCGTTAAACGATAACTATGTAGAAACCTGACATTTTCCAATATTAAACGGCAACTGGGGAAGTAAAGCACAATTTATATAATGGTCCCGTACATTTATACAGTTAAAATAAAATGTTAGCACATAATGTGATTTTTTTTAATAATTTAATCAACAGTAATGTTATCAGAGAAGAAGGATAAATAGTTTATGTGTAACATATGGAAATACTGCGCTTAAAGGCATTGCAATTACGATATAACTTTATCACACGGTTTCTTGCGTTACCCGTTTAATCATTAATTACAATTATTTTCGGCGTTGCCTTTTTGTGATCATGTCACGTGATTTCCAAACTGATCGAGTCGTCGACGTTGCCACCTGTACAGGACATTACCATAACACTGGCCTGGAGCAGAGGCGTATAAATAAAAAAGAAAACAGAACGATCAATTAAAAATATATTTTGTTGGCAAAAGCGTTATTCACCGCACATCAGGCTGGGCAACATATAATGAGATTCGGTGCCCCAGGACAATACCTACTTGAAAAATGGCATATGCGGAGACACACGTCCATTTGTTATCATTATATCCGTTTATTTTTCGCATTCAAATAATACAACGGACAATGTTTTTGATCGGTCGTAATTAATATTTACGTAGCTCGAGACAAATCTACGTTTATTTAAAAGGTTCGTTGCTTCCATACGTGATGGCCGTCATCAGAGTCAATATTCATTGTCTCTTGTTTTCTTTCCATTATCCGTCCGAGAAAAAAATAAACTGCAGAACTGATGCTATTATAATAATGTGGGGGACGGGTTGGGGGCTCGATGGGGATTTATTTGCCCAAAATAAAACACATCAAAGCAAATTTCCTAATAGGATTTGATTGATGTGTTTTTCGGTTTGCAAATATAACTAAAATGTAACTATTGATTTAGTAAGTGCAACGCTTGTTTGATACATTTGCTATTTTTTTAAAAATCCACGTTGAAACTGATGCACTACACAAATTTTATATGTAAACATCGAAAATATAAAAACTGGCAATGATCAACTACTGTGGTGATAAAACTCTTTCCTGAAAAATTTGTCTAAATTACACTATGTCAATTCAAACCATTAAGCGAAAAAAAGTGTTTAAAAATACAAAAAAAAAATTATACTTCACCATGATGCACCCTGCACTTCCAGTATAAATTTACTTACTTAAGAACTTCTCACTAATACTCAATAAGTAACAGTTGGTATTTACTTGTTAGTGAAAAATAACATACTCAATTATTCACATTTCATTTATAAATAAAATATAAATATTAATTATTTTTAAAACGAATAAAATTTTCTATCTGTTACAAAAATACATTATTAACTATTCATTTTCTTTGTTTGTAAATTATTTGAATAAAAAATTTAGAGGAAAATATTTGATTTAAATTTTTTTAATATCTGCAGCGGCGTGTTAAATCGGTAAAGGATGATACATATTTTTAAAATTTTAACTATATCAGTGCATATGCAAATTCAGAATATACAAGTCATTATAAATGTTTGTAATAAAAAGGTATAAAAACAAATACAAATGGTCTTACTGCCGCTATACAGTCATAGTGATTCGGATTGTCTTTTCTTGACATATATTGACTCGATCTGTCATTATATTGGATTAAAGAGGTTACGTAAAAAAATATTCTTTGAATTATTAATTTAAATAAAATGGTGCATATTACGCAAAAAACAGGTTCTTTATAACATTGTAATATTTAAAGCAAGTAGGGAAGTAATTGAATACATATAGTTAAATCTGGCGCTAGTAACAATAAGTAACCAATACAGCCAACAGTCAAAAATACTTTTCTTAGTAAAAATTGATAAATATTTACATAGAATCGCAATATTTTCTAAACAATTCACAACCGCCTTTGACCACACACATTTACAATGACCCGGTATTTATAAAACAACAGCTTTATCCGTTTTCTGAAATTTTTCATTTTTTAAACTGTAACCAATTTTGACGCAAGTTGGGAAAATAATTAATATTTTCATTTTTATGGTAATTTTATTGGACTTTTAAAATTTTGATCAAGTTTTCTCAAATAATAACGAAACTGAGGTGTAGGAGTGCACATTTCGTGGGTTTAACGATCATTATCGAAGCTGACCTGTATATTTTGATAAAAAATGCACATTCAAAATTTCGGGTTTAAATGTCAAAGTATTCATCGGATGCTTTAAACAAGATAGCAATCAATTGAGATTTGATGAAATGCAGTGGTGCTTTTCACAAAATTCTGTCTACTTTCTAATGGTTAGTGAAATAATATACAGTAAAAGTTTACACCGAAAGGAAAACATACTATGTTCTGACAAAAACAAAATTCAAAAGTATTTATTGAACAATTTTATTGAAATTATCACAATTAACTAAACTCAATGAGATATAAAAGGTATAAATAAATATATATGTGTATATATGTATACAGATATAAACCTACCTAAACCCAGACCACTATGCTATCTTAACAACATTATGATATAATTCGGTGATAAATGAAAATACAAATAAATACAAAATTAAGAAAAAGAAGTAAATGTGTTATAATTTTACATGCTTTTACAAATAAAAAAACAATGAATACATTAAATAATAATAATAATTTATTGAACAAATAACAATACTTAATTTTAGTACAAGTCAAAAGATAATATATTTATAAGGTTAGTTAGTTAATTTAGGACAGTATTGTCAATAAAAAATTCTTTCAAGGTGTTGGGAGGTCTCTTGAAGAAGAATAAAGAAGAAAACAAAAAGCAATCAGGAAATGCAGAGAAGGTATGTTATTTATATAATATTAGAGATCTATATTATAGAGGAAAAAGATGTGTAATGTTAAAAGGGAATCAGAAAGAAGAAAAAACAGAAAGGAAGTGACCCATATAGTGTAGTTATGAACCTGGCAGTGTGAATAACCGTACCAAATATCAAGCGAGCCTCAAACCTCAGGCCAATGACGTGGTATTCTTTTTAAGACGAAAAAAAACATATTTTTGTAATTCTTTTAAACACGTTGGTGCTTACAGAAATTATCACAAAACATAAGTTACGCTACCTTCAATGGAACTAGTGACATCCAAATGCAGTTTTTTTTCAACAATAACAAAATACTATTTTCGAACTATGTTGTCTCAGGACTCAGGCTGGCAAATGTATCTATGGACCTTAGTGCATATATATTGCACGAATTTTCAACCGTTCACATTGTTGGTGCTATGATCATGCTATATCGTACCTCCTTTCCAAAAATTATACTGCTATCAGAAGCCAGATCGAAAACTTCCAGACGTGACTTCAAGATGGATACTACACAGAAAAAACGAACTAGAAAATAACAAGAGTACATAGTACAGATGCAAGTAGAGCTACAAAAGTGGCAAAAATGCAAACGAAAAATATGAAACAGTTCAAGACAAAAAGACGTCGAATAATGGAAGATGTGAACATGAATGGATTAGAGCGGTGGTGGAAGAAAAACCGTACGGAAGTAAGGGAAGCAAAGTGCCGTTAACTTTATTCTAATTTATTAATTTAAATATTTCTCTTCGGTCACCCAACACTGACACAATCGATATATTTTTCTTGACTGCCACTGAATGTTTTAAAAAAATATGCAACTAACTATATGAAGCAAATTTAATCGAACATATAAATTAACAACCGTTTAGGGTTTTATTGAAATGCCGAGTTCTGATAGCGGGGCTAGGTTTTTTGTGGCGAAGGACGCAATTTGGGACAATAGCTGTATTACAGGGCGATTGAAATGTTTCGGACGGGCATGGCATCTAGACGCCTGGCTAATTAGCATAAAGATAAGCCCCTCTCCGTAAGTAGAGAGAAGTAGAAGTGTAGAGAGTGTGGAGCACACGCTGCTCGATGAATAAACATTAGCAACCCTTCACATTATGCAGGCAGTTCGTATTAAACATTCTGGCCAATTCAATTATAGAACAGAACACACATTTCATATTCCAGATCTATCTCTCAAAGCTTCGGCCACCGGCGGGCGGCTGTCTGTTGTCAACCGCCCTTCCACCAGCTTTGTCAACACGTGCATTCATACTGACAAGACTACAACTCTCCTGATTACAGATTTATCGGCGGCTCCTTGTCATTCAAAGGATCTCCGCGAATAAAGGAGCGAAAATTTCCCACCCCGTCCGATGTGGAGCTGGCGAATTTCCGGAAAAATCGCTAATCAAAATTCCGGTCGCTCAACATGGCCGACTCGAAACCAATCCACCAATCATTTGTTTTTTAGTTTTTTTCGCGCTCCGCGGTGACAGTTGGTCGGTGTGTCCGAAAGGGTAGGTGGCCGGGGGTGGCGGCACCGGCGGTCACTGTCACTCAGCCGCTAATGAGTAATGACTAACGAGTCTCGCGTGAAAATATGCAAATCAAATTGGAAGTCCTGTTTAATTATTCAATGTAACCTTCCCGGGGAAAAATGCACTAATACAATTTTTGATGTTGCCTGCATTGCGGCCCCTGTTTTCCTCCGATTCGGCTATTTGTTATGCGTTCGCGATCATCCCGCAAAATTCGCCCCTTTCTACGACACCCACGTGATGAAAAACAATGGCCGAATCGAAAAAACTAACGGCGCTTGCAAAATAGAACGGAAAATTGCCGCCGTTCTGATTGTCAGCTTCACATTTTATTCACGAATCAAAAAATATGTTTATTTGGAACTGTTTTCGGCTCGTTTATATCTATTCGAAAGCTTCACAGCCGTTTGAAAAAGATTTAACGTGAATAATCTAAAAATATACAAGCTAATCCTATTATTATTACCTAGAGAAGTAATCACATTAAGCGATTTACCTTGTACACAAACCGAGTAAGTTAAATATTTTATGAGTTTTTGAACTGGAACTCACCAAACTAATTATTCATGATTTCTAAGAAATTTTCTTGTTTTATGCTATCATAAAATTGCGGTGCAGTAAAATGCATATTTTGTTACTGTCTATATAACTTTTTCTTCAATGGTAGAAAATTTATTTGATCAATTTTCTGGAGCATTGCAAATGGATTAATACACTTCTGATGCATTGAAACTACACAAATTTTAAGAACATAATCGATAACTGGAAATAGATCAACATACTGCACTCGTGCAATGCATTAACAAGTTTAGACTCAACGATCACGTCGTTACTATTTATCGTTATCGTGACGTTACTTATTAAAAATATAGATGGAAATCTTCCGTATTGTTAACAAAACGACAACAGTATATTATCTGAAAGCAGCCTTATTTAGATATTTACAGTGGATTCTTATTCAGAAATTATAATATAGGTGCATAAACGTTATACAGAATAATAATTAACTGAATTAAGAAACTTTTGTTAAAGTGTAGAAGGGAAAGGAAAAAAAAATATAGGTTTATACTATAAAAGAAACACATCCATAATATTACATTCAGAAAAATTCAATAAAATAGTCAACAAGTCAAAAAGTAAATAAACATAAACAACAGATTTTGCATAGGCATGAAAAACATTAATTATGTCCTTTGCATTAGTAGAAAAGCAGTAATTTATTTTAGTTTTCAGATTAATTTGAATAAAAAATTAGTTAAAAGGAACTAATAGTGGTGATCTAAACCACGCAACAAACTATAATTTTAGTTTGTCTCACCAGTTTAATTGAATAAACGAACTTTTAAAAACAACAAGATACAGATTTTTTCTTTTCACCTACGGAACAGAGTATTTGTATATAATATTTAATTTCACTTGACGTGCCGATTTCGAATCCATTGAAATTTTTTTTTAAACACTTAGTACATTATCAAAAATGTCTACTCATATTCAAATTCAAATCCAAAAATTAATAAATATTTTGAAAATAAATTTTGTAACGGAACGCAATATAACGGGTGTTCGATTAAGAAGTACATGAAGTCGGCTTTGAAAACAAATGACGTATGTCCACAATTTTTGACAGACATCAATGACAAACGAAAAATACAATTTTTAGCCGAGAAAACAGCTCCATTGTAAAAATAACGCAAAAACGAAATAAAATTGAGACACGAATGTAACTAAATAGAAGATGCGAAACTTTTTATTCATAACAACAGAAAATGACAATTTTTGACAAATTTGAAATTCTGACGTCCCTTTCTTGAGGCATTTTCGTCTACCAAAAAGTCTAAAAGTGACTTGATGCACTTTTTAAATGAACACCTGATATGTTTATTAAAATATGGCCCCAGGTTTCGCCCAGATTCTTGGCATCATCAGCACTAATAAATTGTCCCCAAAACTTGATTTACAAAATAAAACTCTATACAGTTACTACTCTACCACTCTATAGAACTTGATTCAGATATATAATAGATCGGGCATTCATTTAAAAAGTGTTTCAAGTCGCTATTGACTTTTTGATAGATAAAGATGCCGCAAGAATTCTGACATGAGAGAGCACATCCTTTTCTTGCGGCATCCTCGTCTATCAAAAAGTTAAAGGCGACTTATGCACTTTTTAAATGAACACCCCATATAAATTCGTGAAGAACATATTGCATTGTGATGTCAAATATGGTTTGATGTTTTTGCTAATAAATCGAGTGACTATCGTTATCATCTTAATGATCGGTGTAAGATTATGTAGTCAAATAAATGACACTGACAGTGACAAAGTTAGTTAAACTTACGAAGGAGACGATGAGAAGCATTTATTAATGGATACAAATAATATTGAAATTTAAACAACCAAGTTATTTAAGAAGTGTAAAGATATGGTAGCATGTTGTTAGAAGTGTGTGAGTGTTCAACAAATGTGATCTGACAGTTCCACTGACAGGTTGAATCCATTAAGGCTTGTTTAGGTGGTTTAAGCAAAAACAAGTGTATTAGATTATTACTGAAATCTAAGTAGCATAAATAAAAAATGTAAAACAAAATGTTCAAAATTTATGTTTATTGTAATTTGCATTTGTTAACCTTCTTGCATTCCACTTGTTGACAAACAAGACATTAATCAAATTAGAAAACGTCGTCAGAAATGTAGTTGTACGTTGTTAAAACCTGTGATTATTTTAATAGTTCTGAATTATTGGGATGTCCGTGTGTTGCATAGCCTCGAACCTTGCCAAAGTTTCCCTAAAATGTTTTTCCCACTTAAGTTATTCGTGCAATCTAACAGTGTATAATGTCTTTTAGTTCGTTAATTAACAGTATTCATTTTATATAAAGGTTTCTAATTACATAGCATATAGCCTATAGACTTAGTAGCAGTCGCATTAATTAATTATAATTAAGTTTTAGTTGGAGTTCGGGCGCCCGACGAAGGCGCGGGGCCCGCCGGGGGATGGAGGAGAGCGGCGAGAAGCCGGTACGTGATGTGCATTTTGATCATTACTGATATTATGCAGATCGTCTAAATTCGTAAGATCCATGTCGACCTGGTCCTGTTAAATATGTTTTAGCTGCTAAGACAGTTCGGTGTTGCTAATAAACTGTGTTTGGATTGATTTTTTTTGCGCACATACTATTTAAGGATTCAGCTCCGGTCCCCGGAGTATCCGGAGATTAACTGCAGATTTGCGAATTTGAGGGATACTTGTTGGTATTCCGGCGTCGGTGCAGCGTCGCGGCGGTCCGGTAATAAACGAAGACAAATGTTCCTCGCGAGTCAATAGGCAAAACCGCCCCAATAACGATGCAGCCCTGTTTACACTGTTGTGTTTTTTCCAGTGTCCCTCCTCCAAATCCTTTGATTTCCTCCAATTTCAGCTTTCACGCTTTAATTAAATTTAAACACGCGTTTAAAATAATGCTAAAGTTGTTTTTCATAACGCAATAAGCCCTGACAGTTCGTCCGTTCCCACACGCAAAAATAAAATAAATTAAATCAATCAGAGACAAAGGGTTGGAATTACGTTCGGCGGGGGTAGAAAAAACGAAAATGAAACACACACACAGAAAAAATAAAAAGCGAAATATATTTTCAATGTCTCGTATCAATTTAATTATAACGAACATGCAGCTTGTTTAAATGAATTTGCAATTGATGTGTGAAACCGAAGCCATGTGTTTAATTAAAAAATCCTTTGTTTTTAAGTTTAATAAGCACTCCAGTGACTAAACACGCCCCGTATTGAACTGCTATAGAACTCGCACGAATAATTCTAAATACAATTGGGAACGATGAATAAATAATTCAACTTTCATCTGAGTGGGGCCCTTCATTTACCCACCCGTCCATTTTTATTTCCAGATTTCCCTCATCGGAGAAAAAATAATTTTTGCGCGTATACACACCGCGCTCCTTTTACCACCATCCCAATCAATTTTTAACGAAATTTTAATTGATGCTCCAAGTGGCAATTAATAAAAAATTACACATCCCCGAAACCACGTGAACTCCTCTCAAAAACAAACCCCTTCAAAATCAATGATAATATTTGACCAACTCCAAAGCTCACAGTTTAAAAATACTGGATTTAATTTTTCTCAATTCCGAACCTTCGACATGTTACAAGTGAGCAACATCATAATAATGACTTCTAAATGAATATAGCCATTACACATGAGCATCGTCCAGATTTGTTATGATTCGATGGTAAGGACTTTGGGACCACCAGAGTGGACATTTATTTCATTAATTAATTTCAAGTCAGTTGGTACGTCTGAAATTGGACAAAAAGCATGTATCAGCTGTCAAAGTGAATTACGAAATCCAAATCCAAATGTATTTATTGCTATTTGTTGCATTTTGTTAAAATAGTGTTTCAACTACGTTTAGGGTGTACTTCTAACGAGAAAAAGATGTCATAAATAATGTAAACTTATCTTTCAGTAACATTGATTACAAAACCATAAGCATATTTAGATACTTTCAAGAAGAAATATCATTACACAGGGCTTGTACCGCTTGCTAGATTTAACTACTTGGTCATAACAATTATGAATAGTGTTTAGTTGGGAATATAAAGAACCCAAAGTGGTTAGACGAGACATAAAAAAAATCTAATGTAACAGAGGGTTATTAAATTTGAAAAAAAAGCATCTGATCTATTAAAAGCACTTAATTTCTTAGAAAAAATATTTTTAAAATGTATTATTTTGTCTTCTAAATCCGTTACATGTTTAATACTAAATGACTGGGACACCTTTTGTCATTGTTTATTGCATTTTATATAAAATCTCTAACTAAATCGTTACACAATTTAATACCATGTCAAATGGCCTTGAAAATGGTTCTTCAACAAAATTAACTGTTTTATTTAGAAAGCCACGACTTGCCTGAAACCATTTTAAACGTCTAAATAACATTTTAATTGTTCCATTATTTGTAAAACTAGACTTGAGAATTATTAATTTAACTAACGTTTTTTTTGCACCATTTTTAGTAGAAGTTTTAAATATTATTTCTTGAATAAGTGTTTGTTATCCAGTGCTCCATCACTTAAAATCATTTATTACACACTGGCATGTAATTATAATAATAATCTGTTTTATGCAATCAGTCAATAAAAAATAAAAATTGAAAGAGATGTGGTAACAAAAATTGCTAAAACAAAAATGAGAACATTATAGCCATTATAGCTAAGCAACGTATTAATGAAGGTTCTTGTCATACTTTATTTATAACAATGTTGGCACCAAGTTATTTTTGTGTACGGCCATGTTAATTTTCTTACTCAGTCCATCATTTTTACCTATCATTCATAATTATCAATTATTTTGTTCTATCTATTCCAGCGTCCTTCAGTTTCACTATCCGGCATCGATTTCTGTTAAACTTACACCCATAATTAATTATTTACCCAGAAACACAATTAAAAATGTCATTTGTCAATTTAACTGCAAAATTCAACACCAAAGATGTAATCTTACAAAATGTTTTTTAAAACCTAGTAATTAAAAAATCATCTGATATGTTTTAATATTTTTTATATGCAGGGATTTCTATTAAAACATAGCTTAAACTTTAGAGAAGCTTTAAAAATTGTGATTGATCAAGTGATGACAATATAATCAAACAGAACTGAGGCCAAATTCAATTCCGTTACTTGATAAAATTGAAAGTTGTACTAAATGGTTTTAAACGATATCCTTAATGATGACTGATTAAATTTGGGTTCAGCTAGCACTGATGCATTAAAATATGCATCCATAGTTTCTTAGCAAAATGAGTGCACATTTTGTATTTATAAACATGTATTAGCAAAACTAAAACCTCAGTTTTGAACATTTATTTTTTAATTATGTTTGAATGTATAAAGAATTATATTATTGTTCATATTTTCTAAACAAACGCCAAATATTCAGAAATCTAATTTTCGAAACTCTAACAAGCATTTTCTTCGAAATATGATATTTTGCCCAAATGATTTAATAAAAGATAAAATTATGAATTACAAAACTGATTTTGCAATGTTTAATACAGTTTCCATAGATTACAAGTAATAGATAATGTAATCATGGTGTTGTTATTAATTTAAAAAATTCACCGTAAGACCCTACTCGAACTTTCTCTTGCACAATATAAAACGTTAGAATTTACCAAATAATGACATTTTATAAATTAGTTATCTGCAATAAAATTTCATAATAAGTGCATAAAAAAAATGTTAAAACATAACTGTCAGTTATTTTATCCAAACATTTCTCACTTTATTTTAATATCTTAAAATAGATAAAAACAAGGCATAAGGATCATGATAATTTTTCTTAATGCTTCAGGTCGTAACCAATACACTAAGAATAAAGTATCTCGAAACATTATTTTTTTTTTTTAAAGAAAATCAGATGAGATTTTCAAAGATTCCATATTAGCAGTTTTAATCGCAATTAGGTCAGGTGAACCTAGCGGTAAACGTATATAATTAAACTCAAGGATATAAAATCGTTTACGACATGAGATAAGAAAAAATTAATATTGTCAAAAAAATGTTAATTATTTTATTCACATCGTATTATTACTACTTCCTATTTATCTGTACTTTCTCACAACATTAAATTAAGGAAGCCCTAAATTTTGCAGTCGTTCCAAATTTTAACTCTTCGGTATTTATTTGATGTTTATTGATACGTTTTTGCAAAAAATAATTTCTTGGCATCTATAGCAATCCTCTTTGCAATCAATAAACGTTAATTTTGATAATTCATACCTGTTGGATTCAGTGTGAATAAAAAAGAAACCAAAAATGTGCCATTTCCGATGGTAATGTTATGCACAAATGAAAGAAAAATTAATTTGAATTCTCAGTAAAATTATATTGTTACAGATAACTATTTAAAGGAAACAGGTGCGTTTTTCATGTTGAACTGTAACTAATGTATTTTAATATATCTATTTATACGAGCGTGGAAAACTTCGGCTGTATGATATTGTGTAGCACTTTGTACAGCGTTAATCTCGCAAGTCATTTTGAATTGAGCCTAATTTAGGTAATTACAATTTTAAAACTGAAGAAAAGTCATTAAATTCACTTAATTATTTTTGTTTGTAACACTGATAAAATTATTTAATGATTATTTCATTATATTTCGATTGACAAATTAAGAGACGGTTCAACCTGTCCTATTCCATCATCGAATGTAATTTTTCTATTTCTATACAGTTGATACACAGCTTTTTGTGTATGAAAGTTACTTGCACCTTTCACTCTGACCACAATTTACAATAATATGTAGGCAATAAAATCGAGTCAAACAACTTCAATAAAAAATAAATCCATAACTATAAAAATAGCATCGATAGGTTTACAAATACGCAATAATAAAAATAACAGAAATAGAATTACTTAATAATGTTTAGTATTCACATTTAAGTAAGTTCGATTAATTTTCCACAAATAACTAATTTAAACAGTTGCTAGTTACTCCAAGTTTCCGTTATCGTTCAACATCACTTTGTCGTTTGATGTAAAATGGGTCGTAAATTTTTTGACAGGCTGTTAAATTAAATTGACTGATTTGAAATCCTTGGAGAAAATTTGATAAGATATCTAAAAGAGGTAATAAAGTGAGAAAAGTAATAAATTAATTTTTCTTCACTAACGTTTACAGAGACTGTCTTTGAAATGTTGGCAATTTAGGGATGGAATCGATTCAGGCAAACTCGTGTAATGTATAAAGCTAGATTCTTTCGAACTTCCAACTTGTTGATACGAAGTTTAAAGGAAAATCCGTGATAAGAATCCATTAATGTCGTTGGATAAAGGCTTCAAGTGTCTGTGTAAACAAATTTTTAAGCTATTTTTGATGTGTATAATAATAAGTCTCTGCACACATTCCTAAAAATATAGAATGCTCTTTGAAAAGTAAAAAATTCAAATTTATGTTTTTATAAATGAAGAAGGCAAATTTATGTAATAAATTATTAATAAATTTAACTAACTCAAAGGTAGATTTAGCAAAGGGTTGACACCCTCTACAAATGACCACTACTCAGTTCTGCATTACTACAGCTTTATCGTTTTTGAAGAAAAAAAGCTTTGAGCAAGAAAAGGGTTATGTTCCTACTTAGTTTTATCTTACAGAGGGGTTACAATGGATTTTTTTCCAATTTTTTAGTTTTAAAATGATTCCTCCTTTATTATATCAACGTTATGTCTTCCCAAATAAGTAATTCTCTTCAATTTAATTTCAGTGTTATTAAAAGTAAGTTAGGAAAATAAAGAATAAATTTACACAAGAGTACGTGGAATGTTATTTTATCATTATCGCATGATCTCAAAAATTAGCGAAAAAATGAAAAAGGTATTTTTACTTTAAATAAAAATTCACATTTAAAAATAACACATGATAGCTAAACTTACAGATGCGACATGAAAACTTCATCACATATTCATTGTACTGTCGTCGTGCTCTATAGGGTAAAACTGAGAAAGATGGATGGAACATTAATTAACAAAAATCAGGAAGTGCAGAAGAAATCAAATTTAAAAAATAATATTGGGAAGTAAGAACAAATTGAAGAGAATAATTAAAATAATTACCTATGTTGTGATTCTACTATGCTATTATGAAAATGTTTTGTCAATTTGAGTTTGAGGTTCATCTGTCTCGGATTTACTCTACTATTGGTACAGGAAAAGCAAATCATCGTTATAGAATACGATCAAAGGTTTACTTTCAGCTTTCAATGAATACTATCACTATTTCTACAATAACAAAAAATAGTGTCATTAATTGATTTGCCTAAATTTAAAGTGGTGATTTCCTAACTTAAGCTGGACGTTATTATAAAACCTACGTGAGCGACATCACAAATAATATTGCTCCACGTAATGGATAAAAAGAATTGTACGTATAATTTATGTTTGTATTAATCTTCTACAAAATTAAGTTTTGTGTAGCCACACTTTCCCCTTTTGTAGATACACCACTTTAGAAATTGACCTACGCTGCTTTTTGAGGGCAAGTAGTTGGAATCTGCCTATAAATGGGATCAATGAGACTTCGTTTTATTTGATGTCGCTTTCATAGAAAATGATTTAGCAAACTAGGAGTAAGTACATCGAAAACTGTTTTCTTTCTTTAGTTTGATATTATCCATTAAATAAGTTCATGCATTTCATTTTTTTGGGATTAGTTCAGTATTAACAGTAAAAGAATGGACAGTTCCAGACGTTATGTTATGTAAGGTACACGTAATATTTCTAGTTTTACACATTTTCAAATAATGTTTACACGTTTCATAAAGTTTACAAATCATTTCCAGCCTGGTTTAGAAAATACAGATTTAACAAATTGGTTTCGACAATTCATATTGCGTCGAAATTAGTCACAATGACTTAATGTATGCATTGTTTCCTACATACCTACAAATTGCGTAAATTAAGAAAAAGTTTTTTACGTTTTTCATTTTTTACCATACTATTTAAATAAAGACATGAAAAGGAATTATTTGACAGTTCTACAATTTATTGAAACACTTATTTTATGACCATTTTTATTATTCTAAATATGTTAAGACAAACTAATTTTATTTATCTAATTTTCGTTGTATCATTTCAGATCTTTCAAAAGTCATAACAAAAATGATATTACTTGGATAGTCGGAATCACCTTCTATATCATAAAAATTTTCTTTTAATTACAGTTTACTGGCATAAAAAAGAAAAAAATATATGAAATTACTAATAGTATTTCTATGAACTCATTAGTTAATTGAGATTGAACTTCGCTAAATTATGCTCGTTTGATCAGTTAGCTAATTACCTTATAAAGCTTGTTTTTGAAATTAAATGATGGTTAACGTAAAATTTGCAAAATTCAAAATCTGTACTGTGAAATAATATACATTAAATGCATCGATTACAATAGATGAATTAATTGAATGTTTGAAAATGAGCCAACAGAGACGTTTTCAGAGTATTACGATTCGTTTTGTGCTGTTGCTATAAACACCTCAAGAAACACTCGTGCTAAATTTAATTAATGATCAGTTAATAATATACTTCATTTACTTCTTTTGCTGATGCACATAAAGTTAAATACTAATATTTGCACAGTCAGGCAAAAATAAAATGGCGTAATGAATTCTCTTCGTCGGAAGTAAATATTGCAAGTGGTAGTTATTTCAAGGACTCTGTTGATGAACACAATGAAGCTATTTATTTATAATTAAAAAACGAGGCCTACACCCCATTAAGTTGTGGTAGTTGTTTTATCAATATTATTTTGCTACTCAAAAACTCGATTAGAATGAAGAAGAAAAGAACAGAGGCTATATCATGTAATTTCTTCTTAAAGCAAGTTTAAATTTGTTTTCACTTATTGCTTAAGAACCATTTGGGTCTTCCAAATCAATTTATCTTTCTCACTTCATTCTACTCGTTTTTGTGTGGTCAAATAAGCTCAAAAGATTTATCAAAATTTAATTTTGAAAGATTGTTATCGTGGGACATTCTGTGGAATGTGGTTGGAAATTTTGCATTAGAAGTCTAAGTAGCCGCAGAAGTTAGGTGGGTGCGCCGTATGTTAACGGCAATTGAGGTGTCTGTCTGTAATTAAAGGTGAATTAGCGGCTGCGTTTATCCGTCTTTTTGCGTAGGTGGTCCACGGCAATAAACAGCAAACATGGCGTTATTACCACTCGTACACAAGAACAAGACAAATGAGAGTAGGGAGCAGTTTAGTTATGCAATAGAAAATCGATTGAATTCGGACTGTAATCGCAAGTCGTCGAGAGGGGTGGGTAAAGAGCGACCAAAGGGGCGGTTGAAAGGGTGAAACCGGGGGGTCCAAAGGGGTGGCTGGCACATAGTCCTCGTTCTGTGCGAGCACCACCTCATTTGAATTTCTAATTAGCAAACCTCCATGCAATTATTGGATTAATGTAAATTACGACGACGCGTTGTGCTCAGTGGCAGGGCAGAGGGGCGAGGGGACGGGATAATTAAAATCCGTTGATTAATATGTAAATTTAATAAGATTACAGTTCCAGGAACGAATGGAGCTACGGCAACGGCATCGGCCCGCTCTCCTAGCGAGCCATATAACCACCTCCTCGATTCAATACAGTTAACAAGTTTTTAACGGACGCGACAAGGGTTATTGCCAAGGCTTAAATGCCGCCAACTCTGACACATCCGAACTCAGTCGACGCCTCGTAGGTTCTGCCGCCGCGCCAACATTAAATGATCAGGAGGAGTTCTTTTGACTGGAAATTTAAACGAATTCCGAAGGGGAAGCACAGCAGACAGAGAAGATTTGACTGCGAAGTCTCCCTAAAATCGGTCTGGGTTAGCACGATAGTTAAACGCAAACTGCAAAATAAAGACAAAGAAAGGGATAAAGACAACAGACCTCAAGTTTCCAGATAGAAATGATTAATGGAAGAAAGCAGTTTCTTTGAAACGACCACGACAGTGATTGTTGAATGAAATTTGCAACAAGGTTTCCGTGCCGAGATCAAGATATAAAAAAAAATAGTCACCCCAAATGATACACAGCACGATAATTAAAATTGTCATTAACTTTAAAAATGGATTACCCAAATAATGGTAATAACAAGCTAATCTTCCCTTCTTTCTTATAAAAAAAAACAACAAGAATACGTAAGTATAATATATTATTCTGACTTGTAGGTATAGGATAGGTTTTTTTTTAAAGTAACCATTTTGGGCCAGCATAACTTTTGAAACCTTCTAAAACCCTTTATATGAAAACTTAATTTCTTGATAGTACTGTTGGTCATCATTCTTTTCGAAACTAGTAAATTATATAAAATGCAATTTGTCCATTACTTCACGCAAAATAAGTAGATACAGTTACACTTCTATTTACTCTTCAGATGTAAGAGCTTTAAGCTTTCTTTTTGTTTTTGTATTATTTTGATGCGCTATTAATAGTGTACCACTGTATAATAGTGTATCCTTTTATGATAAAATTTTTAGATGCTCGATCCTGATATTGTAATCTTGTTTCTAGTGTTCTGGTATGATCAGTATTGTTTACTTCATATTATTTTTGTTACTACTTTTTGTTATCTTCAGGTTTCCATTATTTTAAAAGAGTGATTTTCTTACACTTCAGTTCTGGTTTAATAAAGAACCATTATCTATCAGAATCTAACTACCCTATGTTACTGCTGAAAATATTTTGTTTTTATAATCACACAAGTAAAGAATAATTTGAATAATGTGTTACTTATCCCCCGAATATAATTACTTCAACAAATTAGAATACAAGAATGAAGGTGCTAACAAGGAGTAGTGATTGAACAGATTTGATGAAAATATGAAAACATTGTCAATCTCTACTGAACAGTTCCTGGTTTTTCGACTATAAAACGTAGGGGTTGATTCTTCAATTCCACCACTGACTTACACGCACCATGTACCATTTTTCTGACAGAAGAATCTCATTTTTTTGTTTCAATTAACTGCTACTAATAATCAGCTTCGGTTCTGTGAAAATATTTAAGTTTTGGAAACAATTGATAACTGCTGGAAAAATTTACTAAAAAAGTTATATTGATATTTTCAAACTGTGAAAATGTTGTAACGAGTGGTCTAGGGAGCAAAACAGTAAGTTTCTTTTGACGGCAGTCGAACTTTTAGAGCATCGTAGTGATAAAAAACACATGTTCTAGAACTTCACTCATCTGTTCATTGAAAATTAGACTGTTCTAATGAATTTCTGCATATAGGTTAGTAGGTTGACACAAGGGAATCAACCCTCATAATCCGTCATTAAAGTTTGTCAAAATCTGGTTCGCATGATTCGTGCAGTGATCCACGTGAAAATCTTACGAAGCAGAATATTTTCCCCTTATTATTATTAACAGAAAAAAA
>QDEB01009168.1:393-25823 GCA_004193795.1 Asbolus verrucosus | reverse complement strand
AAATATAACCACATCTATTTTTATCTCTTTGGTAACAACTCTATATTTCTCTGTACACACTAATGTCATCTATTGATTAGTTATCTTCCTCGATAGGGCATCTATCCCGGATTTACCGTCATTTAATGTTATCGCTGGTATAACTGCTCATTTTGAAAGTTCTTTCGTTATTTCAATCAAATGTACGAGTTTATCAGCATTCTAAATTAGTATATTTCCTCTTCAAAATATGTATATCAAAGTTTGTAAGTGTCTAAGAAGTGATTATGATAACTTGATAACATTGTCTTTCAGTTTATAAGACCTTAACCAAATTTGTACATTTATTTCAACGCGGTTTTTGAGGTTACGTTAAGATTAATATGTGATGTACCTACCTATGTATTCTAATAATATTTGTAAAGAACGAGAAATTTATTTTTGAGATTAAAATACTGAAACAAACAAACATTTAATCTACAATTCTTTAAATATAGGCTGTCAAAACATATTGTTTGCTATAATGTGCAATCACGAATAAAATATCTCTACTTACCACTCGATGCGACAATGCTTTTGGAACATTTGTCTGAACTAACAGTGTCGGGTCTGAATTTCATCTTAATGTCATCTGTACTGTAATTTTAGGTCGACAGGTGTAACCATCCACGACATACTGATCGCATGGTAGTTCTATGACTGCTTGGAGTTTTATCGCATTTCGCGTTTTTCTTTTTTTTGGAGTGACACTAACTTTTATTTTTCCTATACACACTACACATTTTTTTAATGAAATTAATTGACATTTTTAAACTCTTTATGACTACATGTAACTTTCGTCGATATTCATTTGTTTTGTTTTTGTAGAGACAGGATGTCTTTAGAAAACTGTAAGTCATGTTTCAAAATCCAATTCAGAAGAGTAAAATAGGTTGAAAATCAAGTATAACACTTTGCGTTTAAATGCATCCTTGAGGAGTTACAAGCTGTCAAAAATATGCTTTATGACACATTTCAGGAGTTCGTAACTTCATAACGAAGCATATATTCAGAAAATGCTACAAAACATTTTCGACTTCTTTTATCATTCTGAGATGAATTTTAGAAACTCGATTATGGATTTTTAAAAACAACCAATTTTGACGTAAATAAAACAAACGAGAATCGGTCTAAATTGGATACATTCGTACAGAGAATATAATTTATTACTTATTCAAAATCGTGGGTTCTTAGGACGTGTTTTTTTGTGGAACAAATATGTTTTTTGAATAAGTAATAACTAAATAGGACATGATGTCACACAACCAAGAAATGTAATTTATATTAAAAACATAAAAAAAAAATGTAATGTTCTATTTGAAAAGCAAAAGTTGACTGTCACTTCCGGAGCAACGTAACATGTTCAAAAAATTTGATCTCAGACTACGGAGCCTTTAAATCTATTGAATTTCATGAGTCGCTTAATAAAATTAAATACAATTAAAAATGCTGGAATTTGGAGTTTGTCATCCACCCAATATATATTTTTTCTTGTCACTATTATCATCGAAATGAGTCATATTAAGAGTATTTACAAGTAGCAACGACTTCGTCAGAAATTTATACTTTTATTTTGATAGAAAGTAATTCAAAATTCAAGATTAAAAGAAACAAACAACTGTTTTCAATGGAACAGAGGACACTAGAATTTTTTGGAGAGGGTCAATATCCCCACTAACTTCTCCCTTGGTGAGTTACTAAGGTAAACTCACCCTTAGCAAGTTCACATACAATACTTTTACCCGTCACTCGATTCAATTCTTTCTGAACTAAGATATCACGAGAAAGCGAAAATAACTGTTTTTAATAAAATTTAAAAAAAAAGTAACAAAACGAGCTAGAATAGAGCAAGAAGACTTATTCTCGTCGACAGAACAGGAAAAACTGAAGGAAAACTATCAAAGGAATAAATCACTATATAGGGACATACGGAATTCGGAAAGCGAAATGTAACCCGGTTTTGTTTCCACCATCACTGTGAAATTTTAAGAACTGTAAAATTCGTCATCGAAATATACAAATCAAGGGCGAAACGCTTCTAAAAAATCGAAAAAAGAGTTAAATCAAAAGCCGAATGAACAAAGAGAAATGTCAGAAGAATAGGACAGTAGTAGTAGATGATGCAGAACCCTGCCTTAGGACAGTCGTCGTTTACATAGGTGCATAATATGCACATTATGACGTCATAAATCATCCCGCTTTCATTGATTTTAATGAAAATGTTTATTGAAGACGCTTTGATTAATTGAACATAGCAGGCGCGCGCTCTCATAAATTTCAATTGCTCCATCGCAGCAGGCCAAGATTCGTCATTTTTTTCAGGCGATTTTTCAGACGGAAAGTGCGGACCGCCACCGATAATTTATCCGTGAACTGTGACGTCAGAATTATTATTAGTGCGTCAAAGCCCGCTGCGACGTTCCATAACACGTCCACATGTGTCATCTGTCGAAATTTCGCAATTAAAGCGTGCCGTGTCCGAGGCGTCGTGCTTTTGTTTCGCGCACAGCCATCATGTTTACTTTTGGGATTTTACGATTTAACAGCGGGGCAATAACGCAATAAACGTCCGCTCTGCGGTCCATCCTCCGGGTTCGTGGTGCGATCGACCATCCGAGCAACAAAATGGGGGGTTGGCGCAGCCACCTCGAAAAATCGGAAAAAAATCGCTCGAAAACCTCACACATGTGGCATATAACAAAATGGAATGCGTTGCAAAGGACGTTTATAGCTTCGTGTCGCGTCGGCGGCGTTCGTTAGCCCCCGCGTGACGTCGATACGGATCCCGCGCTGTGATTGGCGGGGGGCGGGGCCGGAGTCAGGCGGGTCGAAGCGGCTGTGGAAACAACCGAAGCTCGGCTAGTACACTGTAATTTCTTATTGCGGGAACATGCTGTAGTTCCGACCGCGTTTTCCACCTCACAACGGCGACTTTTCACCATTGTGAAAACGGTGATCGATCGGCGCCACCTTGACTGACGTCCTGTGCGAATCTCGTCCAGATCCGGTGACCGGAAGTGCGCCGAAAACGATGCTGAACACCGGAATATTTTAACATGCAATACAGTATCTGTGTATGTAGGCGATGCGGCGTTGCCGGTTCGTCGCTAGTGCCGCGTTGCCATTTACGGGACGGATTTTTAACGCAGAGTGCTCCAGAGCGATCCGCTGGTGACAGTTGAATGCGCAAGATAGAGGTAACTTGATGAATTACTTTTGCGGCAAAAAACAAACGCCGACCGAGCCCCCTCTCCTTCTCGACGGCGAGTGATTTTTTATTTTTTATTTTCGGTTTTATCGACGACAGGCGAGACACCCCAAAGCTGAATAATTAAATCGCACCCCGCCGTTACCTCCCCGTTAATTACCGGGCCGCCGCGCCACCCCTCTCGCCCCTCTGAAATTTCACCGTACACTGAATAAACAATAGCAAGCTCTGGAAACAAGTGAAGATTCTTTATTTACAATATATCATGTCACGCGAGCTGCCTCGAACCTCTTCCTCCGTCTCTCTCGGGCGTGAATTTTTCCAATGTCGCCGTCTCTGTCGGTCGGCAATGTTGAAACCGGGGCCGTTTTCTTTTTTTAACTCATTTGTAATGGCAGAGTGCGTCCCTCTTAAATTATACGTTTCTCCTTTGCTGCGCGGCTTGTTTTGTTCCCGTCCTTGTCCGACACGTGGCGTTCGTCCTTGTTTCTAAACATTTCTAGAGGGCTCCAGGATGATGTTATTTTGTACGCGCACTGGGGTAGATCGTCCACTTTCTCCCTTCAACATACGAGGGGTGCAATCGCGTCGTGAAATTCCTCGATGCAAACCGGCGGGCGTTTGTTTTTGTTTATGATTTTCACCACCACCCTGTATATGTCGTTCTTTTCGAAAATTGTTTTCAGCTGTCGCCGTCCCAACGGCCCATTTAAAATTAATACGTCCGCTTCGATCGATGGCGTATTGTTATGGATTATGATTATGTGGTGGCTGTCACGTGATCCGGTAGTAATGACAATTGCAGGACCGTACCGAAAATGTGGCGGCCACATGGTGCAATTGGCGCCATTTTGTGTGACGGAAGACGGTTTAAGATCCTCGAGGTAACCGATGACAATGACTTTTGTCAAGGTGGCCGTGAGGATGTTCACGTGACGCGGCGCGACCAATCATGCCGAGACGTCATCTTTAATCATAATCTAGTTATCATTTTGCAATGACATTTACGGCGGGTATGGCGACTGCGACCATTTATCATGAAGTCGTTTTTTAAAAAAAACATTACGTCATATCTGTCAAGGTGCTTCCATAACACACGCCAATTAACTTTGTCAATATTTATCTTTATTATTTATGACTTTGCTCATTATAGCGCAATTACTGTAACAAGATATCGATTCGAATTGTTTCGGCGATTTCGGGAAGTCGGTGTCGCAACAGCAACAGGATATTAAGTCGTGTTTATGGTTTTGGTCCATTATCATTTCACTTTATTGCATTATTTCCAAGGCAGGAAATACCGCTAAACAATGCACGGATTACCAAATTTGACTAATTCGAATTTTGAGTCATTATTGCGCAAAAATATTTCTCCCAAGGAAAAGCTGACGCTTCGCTGTTGATCTGAAACGTCGCATTACACCCACGTTTGCCCTTGAAACCATCAAATTTTTACCCTTTTAAGCCTCGTTCGCAGCTCAGAGAGAAAAACATTTTCGTGGTGTAAAACTGACCCGTTTCACGGCACAATTTTTGCTTTTTTTAGATCTGAATTCGAGTATCTATTTGGAGCGGCTGCGGATGTCAAAATTCATTGGCCGATTCGTTCAAAATGAATACGAATGTTGCTGAAGTGTAGTATAGTAAATGGAGAAATTGTGCTTCACACTCTCGTTGAAGACAACACAACTCGTAATATTAGAACAGTGAGACATTGCGCATACTGTTCAAGAATTCTCCACAGTGTAAGTTGTTTGCCACTCGCATTCTTCAGCGGTTTACATTTCTTTTCTTCGTTAGAAGTGTCAATTAATCTGACGTTCTTACTGTTTACATAAGTAATTCCTTTGAAATATATAGAGTGGCTCGTTAAATGTTTTGTTGAAGAGCTATTTAATTCGAGTCGAAACATCGAAAACTGGGAATCGAAGTGGAGACAATGTCGAAGATCAAAGTATTCGTTTACAGATTTCAGATTAAACGATAGTTCAAACTTATTTGTTTAAAACTTTCACCTGTCATCATAAATGGTTCAAAATGTTTAAATAAAGGAACGACAAATGAGCGAAAGAAACTGCTACAACGATGTCTTTTTGAAACTTCTTTCCATATACCTCTGAGTGTAGAATATTTTTATTTTTTTCACAGGATCACATTATTATTTGCCACAATACAATGAAATGTGTGAAAATGTTCTGCAAATTCAAAAAGTTGTCAGATACTTCAAAATTTTGAGAACTGTCATCGGCGCCGCATTTACATCTAAGTAAAGCAGGCAGTCGCCTGAAGTGGCTAGTTTCAAGGGGGCGGCAGATTCAAGAACCAATTTTTATTTTTCATAAAGGGTTTTTTACAACATTTAAGACTTTTTTCAACTAGTTGAAGATGTTTTTCATTCACACAAAGGAAACTAGCTCGGAACGAATGATATTATATAGGCGTCTTACCATTGTTGTATTTATTGTTTAAAAAAATCTTAAATGTAGTAAAAACCCTTCTATGAAATGAAATGTTTTACTGCACACTAAACGCCACTTAATCGTTTATGGCTCGAAATTTTCTCAGTTTACCTACATAAACATATCTAGTATCCCTATTTTATATTTTGACACCGTATTGTATAAATGACTTTTCCATGAATTTACAAAAATCGTGAACGAAACAAAAGCGCAATAAATAAACAAATTTGCACTGGAGAAATCGAGGCCTAAAGATTTTTAAATCATCAGGTCAATGTAAGTATCTATATATATTTTTTTACTTTAGTATACTTTAAGTTAAATTTAGATTTATCTGACTTTTGCGTATTAAAACCCTAAATGATGTTTTAAAAGGACGGGAATAAGGGGCGGCAAATATCTGCTGCCTACAGGCGACGAAAACGAAAATACGGCCCTGACTGTCATATTCAAAAACTTTTGATAATAACTCCATTTGACTATTACCAATAGGGGTCACACTTCGTAGTAAAACAATTTATAGCGAACCTCTTTGGGCGTATCCAATCGTTCGATGTTTCAAATTACAATTATAACTACTTCAACAAAATTTATCGAATAATTGGCGAAAACCATGCAAATACCCAAAATATGGCTAGTTCGTTATACCAATGGTTCGCTATACCCGAGTTTGTTTAGACTTCCCAAAATGCGGGTGTTTACTCAGTCATTCTGAAACTTCTTCGTTATATCCAGAGTTCGTAATAACCGAGTTCGGCTGTAGTTTAAATCGCAAGGGCATCCTTGTTACCATCGTTCGAATTCACTCTTCCACCACTGCAGACTGTTTAAAAAATTGATGTTGTTACCGATGAAATCGAAAACGATACGTCAATTCTTGGTAGATGTTGACCATTTTTAAACCATTGAAGGTATAAAAAGAATGTTACGATAGTTTGCACAAACATCTAGTAACGTTTAAAACCCCATTTAGCTTTTGGTTTACTGGAAATGACGTCAATTGTGTTACTGTGTTACATCCTGAATATTACTCTATGCAATAAATTGGATACTTAAATGCAACCGCATCACTCGCCTTGTCAAATAAATCGAAACATAACCTCAATCGTGTGAATACGTAGCCAATGTAACGACCTTTAAAGTTCACACTAATCTTGAAAATTCTCGATAATTTCAGTGATTTACTAACATTATGTTAAATAGCTGTAACAAATAAATAAAGCATATCGTAGAATAAATGTCAACCATTAAACAACAGTATCGCTTTTATACAATGTATACATTTTTGTTTACTTGATTACGTCATTAATTTTATATAGTACATACATGGTCAACAGGAAATGAATCTGTCGCAAAAACCGAGCAAGCTGTGGATGTGAAATGTCAAAATTTATGATGAGTTTGGTCTTTCTCTGGTTATCTTTTAAACACCGTTTTAATCGATTTTGATTCAGCTTTCTGTGTTTCTGTTTTATTGAATGATTTTTTGATACAATTTTTGACTTTTCAGTTTTTTTCGTCGACTAGATATTGACATGTCCACTTTTTTTGTTTACGTTTAGTAATTGTAAACCTTAAGTCGTGATGTCAGAGTGACGAATTTTGAAAAATATTTGTTTTAAGGTTGTAATTTGTAACTTACATATTGTCTTTGCACCACTTTTTTATTTATTATGCTATAGTTTATGATACTTCTAGCTTATATTCTCATTCTATTTTTCTGTATTTTATTAACTTTTTATATTTTTTTTATTTTCTTCCCATTAATTTTTTGTTGTTGTTACGCTCAACCTTCATATTGTTTTGTTTTGTTGATTCTTCCTCGCTAGTACGATTTTTATGTTGTTTTTTTTAATAAACATTCTATTTGTCTTGCCTCTTATCTATTATTTATACTTCATCCATCTTTCATTATGTTGTTTCGTTTTATAGTCGTCATATTGAACTACGTTATATTGTTTTTTTATTATTTATTTTTTTTACATTTCCATTCTTCTATTCTTGAAGAACCTTCTGCAACTAGTAAAACCCAATGCATAAAATATAAATACAAATTATTACAAATTTATTTATTTACTCCTTTCGTTTGTTCGACTTCTTTTATCGGATCATTAAATACTAGGACCTAAGTAAATATTTACCATATCAACTGTCGTTTTTATTTTCATATTCAAACAACTCTCTCGTTTCTCCTATCAAACATTTTCGTGGAGCAAGCACCAGCGGCTCCCTTGATTATTGCTTTTGTACGTGAATCCCTACGCGATCGATCGAATCATCTCCAGCTCGCCTCGGTTCCCCCACGAGCTCTTTCCCATCGCTCTCGATCAAGACGAAATCGCTCTACCTTCACGCACGCCAATCCCTTCCATTAACAACAATAAAAATAACCCTTCCGTCCTCTCCGTCCGTCCGCTCCGTTCGTTCGCCCTTCGAACGACCTTGCTTTCTGCCCCTGACACGTGGTTACGAAGGGTTCCGTATCAGGATAACAGAAAACGTGAAGAGGTGGGTGTGGCCCTTCGTCTACCCTAAAATCTCCCCCTAATCGGCATTCGTGGCATCGAGTGTGAGGGATCTCCGGTGCAATTAACAAGGGGTGACTATCCACCAATAGGGTAAGGCTGGGTGAGGAGGCGGGGGTCGGCACGTTTCATTGATGAGTAAAGCAACATTGTTGCGTGAAGGGTGATGGAGAAGAAAAAACAGAAAGTCGGGATGGTGACTCGGTAATTGGTAATGAGAGGTTTCATTGTTCGCCGACAGGTTGGGGAGCGGGGAGGGAAGTTCCGAAGTTAAAAACTCGGTTTTACATACAATGAGGCGAATTTAAAACTGGACTGTTTGTCCATTTCGCACTTTCATGACATAACATTAATGCCACGATTATTTCAGAAAGCACGTCTTCGAGATATTTACACATTTTGGTTTAGAGTTGTAAAAGAAAAAAATTCCTGTTTATTATGTCGTTGGAAATGAACAAAAATGTAAAAGAGCCACCCAGTCCAGGTGAACTTGAGTAACTCAAATTTAAGAAAAACATAATATGTAACAGAAAATAAAAAATAAAAATTACAGACTATGAAAAAAAACTGTTATTACGGTAATTAGGTACAAAGGTTTGTAATTAAAACTAACAGTACTAGTTACAGCGACAGACAACACAATAATAGACTTCTGTTGCAATATGTAAAGTTGACTTTCTTAAGTATCGATTTAAGTATCATTTTTTTTTTTTTAGAAATTTGCTTTCTGAAATTACGTTGGGTCAAAAATTGCAGATCAGCAGCATCTTAAATCTGAATTTTTGATACGTTGATAGGTTTGGATTTTTGGACTACTTATGGGTTGTTACGAATTATACAATTATAAAATAAAAATAAATAAATAAATAGAATGCAATGGAAATAAACAGAGGAAATATAAATCACAGTGGGAGTAGGGGAAAAATTAGATCACCTGTCTCCAAAGATTAGATAAGATTGGATTTGAAGGAAGAGAAGTATTTAATCAAAATTCAAATTCGAGTACTTAAGATAAAACAAACTGAGAAATGGATTAACATTTTGTGTTATGGTGGTCTCTTGTCTCTTGATAATTTTTGCTTTATTCTTTATCTTCACTTTTTGTAGTGTTCTGTGTTCTTCTTTTTCAGTTTTTGTTTTAAATTTAAAATTCATTCAAGCATTCGCCGAGATTTTGTATTAATTTTTTTCGTTGATTGCATTTTTTATGCTCTTTATGCTTTTGGTTTCTTCAATTCTGGAGTTATTTATTTTTCCAAAATGAGTAAACAACAAATTAAAATATTTTGTGGTAATGCTAATTTTGAGTGGGATCAAAGAAGCATCATTAATAGTTACGGTTGAAATTTCTTTCGTTGCTTATTATGAAGTCAAATTAAAATAGCAATCTCAAGGATCGGTTCAGCTGGTAGCCAACTTTAGAGTATATGTCACTGTCTTCCACATTAGTCCTCGCCAAAGTACGACAAAAATAAACAACACCGCTAAAGTGCGTACGAAAATTTCGAAATAAACAATATTAATAACGATACGATAACAATATCTAATGATAATAGACGGCATTAACAAGTGAAAATGAGATGTATGACGACATAAAAGATAACGAAACTAAATATATTTATTTAGAAATTTTAAATATTACAGATTACTATCTTTGTGTCTGTCTGTGAAGCTTGGCTTGCCCTTTAATCTTAAAAAAAATGTTACTTCTAACATCATAGTTTTGAATTTTTTAGTTTTCACTTTGAAAATAGTTTATGAGGCGGATGTTTGGTTTTTGATTTCGTTTATGTTTGTCTTCACAGTTTTTAGTTTCACTCGATTATTTCTGTTATCGTGTTACCCTTTTCCAGCAATTTTATTTCTTTCCTGATATTACCTATCATTATTGTACTTTTCGCAATTTCATCTGTTATTATTTAAGGTTTTTACTTTCCCTTAAACTGTAAATAAGATTTTGATTGCGATCATGTGTTTTAATTGGAAATTTGAAACCATTTGCTGCTGAACAAATTATTTTCGTATTTCAGACACTTCATTGGTGTTGAGATTACTCAATACCAATTTTTTGATCTTCAATTATAACTTTAATGATATTTTGATTTCTAAACGAAATGAGTATCTAACTTTGGCATGCATTTTCGTTTGAAAGAACTTGATAACTTACTCAACAGCAAAATTATTTTCTGCTTTATTCGATGCATCCACAATTTACTAATTTTTCAAATGTCCCAGCCGTTATGACACAACACGATATCATTAAATGTCAAAATTGGCAATTTTTTCTTGCTGAGCTTATTTTAGTAGCAAATGGATATTTTCAAGGTTCTAATAATCCGTAATTTAACTACGTATGGTTTTTCAAAATTTCGAAAAAGTTTATGTAATCGACCAGCTCTTTTTATTGATAAACTCATCCTCTTAAAAAGTACAAAACGAGCGGCAGATTCCAGTGACAACAATATTGAGGTTAAATTTAATTAGGAAATGACTTAAAGAAGGCACAATATAATTACTATACTGCGGTCGCTGTCAGTATATCTTAACTCCGCCCACATTTTAAACCAATTGTAGGGAAGTTGATTATCCTTTATACAGTAGGCTACTAAATTTGACATTGACGAACAGAAAATTTGTTAGTACACCGTACAGTTTACAATACTTGAATTGACATTATTGTACAGTTTACAATGCTGTAAGTTTCGTAACTGCAATTTTCCCGTAAAGTTGACCTACTTTGTAGTTCTGCTGCCCCTTAAGTACATTCATGGTGTTCGTTCTAATGTTTCGCGAACTAAAATAAAGAAAGAAAAACAAAGTCAAGTAGTTTTTAGATGAGGAAAGAGAGTTGTTTTGATGACATTTTTCATTCAAATATTAGAGAGTGAATAATTTCTCCTTTTCCTGATTCAACCTTCAGTATCAACAATGCCCTTTTAGGGGTTAAAATTATCTGATCCTGCTTTGAAATAAAAGAACCAAGATGGGTTTTAGTATCGTCCCTTTGAAATAAAACTATTATCAGTGATACAGCGTGTTGCAAAAAACAGTTTAAGAGCAATTAGACGTCCGAGTGAAAAATCAGTTTTGTCGGTCTTGGAATGAAAAGTACAGGGTGTTCGATGGAAGCACCTTCTCGACTGCGATTAATGCACAAGGTTACGTTGCAGTTTTTGGCCCGTGAGAATTCTCAGTTGCATTTAAACGAAACAATTGCGATCTCGGCCTTCCGCTCAGATGATCGCCGTGTACAGGTGTGTAATTATGTTGCTGGGGTCAGTCAGAAGTGGGCGTAGAGATGGGGAGGGGCCCTGTACGGCCCAGGCCAGGCATGACATCAAAGCGTCACTCTTTATATGACCACACGATCGGCACACCTGATCTTTCTCCTTTTTCCAGATGGCCTGCACCACGGTCAAGACGGAGGCGACGAGGAGGATCCTCGTCAAGGACCTGAACGACGTGCTGATCTGCACCCTGTGCAGCGGCTACTTGATCGACGCTACCACCCTCATCGAATGCCATCATGTCTGTAAGTGACCGCTTGCGTAGGTGAGCGTCGATTACGAGGGAGACTTTTCAGTTTGTCGCGGCTGCATCTTGCGCTACTTCGAGAACTGCAAGGCGGCGTGTCCGTCGTGCAACACCGTGTACAAGAAGAAGAACCAGGTGTTCTTCAGGGCCGATCCGCAGATACAGTCGATCGTTTATAAGGTGGTGCCGGGGTTGTATTCCAAAGAGATGCAGAGGAGGGAGGATTTTTACAGGAGCACGGGGGTCAGGGCCAGCAGTTCGTGCAGCGACGATAGCGTCCTCGAGAGAGAGCGCGACATGATCAACGACGAGGAGGCCTTGGTGAGTGCTGGAAGATGAATGCGGATTTTTAACCCCAAATACCTAATTTGAGGCGCTGATCGAACTTTTTCATTGCGCCAGTCAACGAATACAATTGTAATAAAAAATGTGAGAAAAAATTGTTATTAATAAAAAGAGAATGATAAGAAACAAAAGCTGGTCTTTTTAAGTTTACATAAAAATAAAAAATAAAAAAATTATTGAAAACCAAGGAAATATGAAACAATTTAACCGGTCATAACGCCTTCCACTTTAACCAAACATTATCAGATTAACATGCATTAATGTAATAAAGATCTTAAAAGTGATTATCTTAGAAACAAATGTAGATAGAAGTAAAATTTATTTGAACGTTCGTAATCAATTTTGATGAAGAATCTAACGTTAGAATATTTACATATATTTCGGGGCTACTCTGTATAATGTACAGCATACGGAAGTACGTAAAAATACATTTTTACAAAATTTTAGAATGAGAGAGATACAGGTGTATTGGTTATTCTAATGGAAGAAAGAAACAAAGCTCCAAAATAAAAACTATTTTCAAAAAAGATCGCTTCTTTGAATAACATTTTCTAATAACAGTTTTCTAAAAGTCGATAAATGACCTTTGGCCGTTGGAAAGAAATTTTGACTCCAATTGTTAGAAGCCTGTTAAAAGAAGCCAATGTGATCGTCAGACAACCTACAACTGGCCCACTTTTTACATGAAAAGAAATTTATTAACATTTTTATTGAAATTATCAACTTTAAGGAGAAAGACAATAGAGGTCACAGTACTTATTTATTCTTTTAGAACCTTACCCCTTTCTTTTATTAGAACTACTGGTAGATCTAAATCTAAAAAGGTTAAACTTTAATACGAATTTTTTAAAATTGCATCTACTTTCCACATTCTTGTATTAATTTTTTTAAGTAATCCCTTAATTTTATCTGGAAGTGTATAAAAGGAAAAATAAAATTTTCAAATTTACTTAATTCAAAGTCTAAATGCAGATAAGAATTTAACAAGCATTGTTCTAGAACTAAAAAGTAGAAAAGTTGCCAGTTTTATATTTTAAGCAGTAAAATGAGAAATTAATAAAATTGAAATTTTTTCTTTTCCACAGGTTTCGTCATACGTGGGTGACAAGACTCAGTTCTTCGGCCCCGAAGACTCCATCTCCCTATCGCTGGAGTACTACCAGATGCACCTGGACAAGACCCCGGTCGACGGCGACGCCACCAAAGCGAAGCGAGTGGCCCCAGATCAGGCCGACGCGACGGACAAAAGTGATAGTGTGTTAAACAACAACAACAGTGACGCGGTCGGTGATAAACACAAACTAAACGGGTCGAAAAATAGTAAAGAGAGCGCGGACCAGGACGGTAAAGGTGGGTGCGGTGACAAGCGATTCCTCCAGTGTCCGGCGGCCGTCTCCATGAAGCACCTCCAGAAATTCGTCCGGATGAAGTTCGCGCTAACCTCTAACCACAAGGTGGGTGTTTGTTTAAACTTGTCCTTCCCCGGCTTTTGTCCGCGCTGACAAACCGTTCAGAAACTGAAATCAGCGCTTTTCTCGCGCTGCTTCACACAGACAAAGCCTGCTTAGATCCGATTACTTTTCGCCTTTGCCACGCTCACTGTGACCATTTTTCCTTTCCAGGTGGATATCATCTACGAAGGTGAAGTGTTGCCGGCGCATTTCAGCCTGATGGACGTCGCTTACACGTTCAAATGGAAGAGAGTAAGTTGTTTCTTTTTTGTTTTTCATGCGTCGCCATCTGCGATCGCGGTGGGCTATCGAAACGGCGGTTTATTTGTAGTTGGCGTCGTAAATCGGCTCGTTTCTTTTTTTTTATTACGCGGAAAAATTTTTATTATGGAGTCCGAGCCTAAAAATAGATCGCGTTCGCTGTTATCAGTGCGTTTTAATGCGCGACAGTGGCGTACCTGTTCCATTGCGCGGCCCAAAAAATAATGGTGTGACCTCGGCCTGGTCGTTACTGTTTGGATTTTACGACGAACAGCGCGGACGGACGGTTTATTGTTGTTTGCGTAATTTTCTTCCCGCCGGATCGCGGCCACGCGACGCCGCTGTTTTCTCGTATAAATCGCCCGTTTGACAGCCGTTACGTCACATTGGCCTTTTACGTTTACGCGATAGCGTGTTTGTGTATGCAATGCGAAATTATGTGTGTGGTAATGTTAATGTCGATTTCGTACTTTCGACTTAATTAAAAGGAAAATAAACATGGAAACGTCGAGTTGGCCGCAGGAAGAAAACGTTAGATGCTGAATCGTTTGTTGATGTTGAGAAACTGGCGCGTATACGGGGTGTTCTAGATATTCGCTTTTTATCTTGGTGAAGTTAATGGCATTTGGAGAATATCCCAAATAAGATCGTATCGTAGTTGGTTCAGTTTAGGCATCGTGCGTTAATTAAAAGGAATGAGAGCACTATTATGAGATAAAAATATGACAATTACCAAAGATTCTTTCGCGTATACCCAGTTAAATTATGCAAAGTGACACTGTAGACATATTTCTGCTCTTTTCCGCATCTTTTCTTCTGATTCCTCACTTTCGTTTCTTCATATTTGTTCAATTTTTGTATTTCCATTATCTTTTATGTAGAAATTTTCATTTTAATTTTTCTGACATTTTACTGTTTAAATTCGTGACATTCCAATAAAAAGGGTTATTCTGTTCTGGGAATAAAGTGTTTTCTTTTTACATTTTCTTTATTGCTGTAATTAATTCATTTCTTTTTTCCGGTATTTTTCTCTTCTTCTTGTCTTTTTCGTTGATTAATTTATTATTTCCGAATCGCAGCAATTCTAGTGATTCTCCCCATCTTTTCTTCTTCTTTTTTTCGTAAGATTGCTATTTTTTCCTACATTTATTTGTTGCTTTTTGTAGATTCAACAACTTTTCAGTTGTGATTCTTTCACACATCAACGCTGTAAGCAGTTTCTTGTCTCTTAGTTTGAAAAAGCACATAATATTGTCCGAAATGTAGCGTTTAAATTCAAAATGAACTTAATTTGTTCAAATAATTTATTAAAACCAACCAAATCAATCGTTTTTGATTTTACATTTTTCTTTCGAATTTTGTCTTTTCCATGTCTCTTCATGATAATACTTCTGTTTCTTTTTTTTTTTAGCTGCTCGTTTGATTTGTCCTTTTTCCCTTCTCTGACTCCTATAGCGATCAATAATTTCTGCTTTTGCACTGTTTTATTTTTGTTACATACCTTTATTTTTCTTTTCGTTTTTTGATGATTAGACCTCTCGTATTATTTATGTGCTCATTTGTTTTTAAATCATTCAAATTTCTGCTTTAACTCGTTGTTTCTGACGCCACAGAAAGGAATGTCTTTTTCTGTTTTCTCAGTGTATGAATTTCTTTACCTTGTATTTTGCAGATTATTATTTAGTGTTTGTCTTTTTTTCTTTATATTTAAGTTTTTAGGTTGTTCTTCCTCATTATTCCTTTATTTCTTTCATGTTTTTTACTTTTTGTTTCAGAATTGTGAACTCTTTTCTTCCTTCATTTAAGAATGTGATAAATGAAAAATAAATCTCTTTGTTAATTTACGTATTTTATTTTATCTTTATTTATAAAAATGTTGGTAATTATAATTTCCTGCTTTTATTTTCATTCACGTTGAGTAGTTTCTGCATTATTGTTGCCTTCCTTTTTCTTTTTTCAAATTTCTATTTTAGATATTTCTTATTGTTCTCTCTTGAGGAATTGGTCTATAGCAATGAAAAGTTTTTAATATTTGAAAAAACGTAAAATGATGAAGTCTACTCTTCAAATATCCAGATTTTATTTAGGAAACGTTTTCGGTCAAAGGAAAAAAATTTTCCTTTGACTAATTAGCCATTTTTTCAACATTTTNNATTTTTACCTTTTTTCTTATTGTTCTATCCAAATAACACTCCGTTTCTGTTTATTTTTCCGCGTTTTTCTAGATTTCTACCAATTCTTTTTTCCACATTTGGTTTTTCGTTCTTCAGTTATTTGATCTGTTCGTATTACCATTTTATTTCATTTCGTTTCATTTTTATTGCACCCATTAGTTTCCTTTCCCTCACTCTTTTCGTCCAAGTTTCTTGCATTATATCTTGTTTTATATTCGTTTATCCTAAACTTTATTTTCAGATATAAATATGTGACGATAGAAAATGTCAATTTGTTCTGAGTAAGAACTTCAAGAGTAAAAATAACTACTGATACAATGCTTGATAATATTTTAGTTTCTCATTTTTTCTTTTCATTTGTCCTTTTTATTCTTTTCGATTTCAATATGACTTTGAATTTTTTAATTTCCATTTCTGTTTCTTTTTGCATCTTTATTCTCACATTGTGTTATGTGTGTTTATCACATTGTTTTGCTTTGAGATAAGAGTTTAATATACAATTTTTAAAATTTTTAAACAGTTATTGTCTTCCACTCGTGTCTCATCCTTTAGTTACCTTGAACTTATTAAATTCTTCCACTTCTATTGCGTGTGTATTTGAAAATGCAACTTTTATTTTTTATTGATTTATTTTTTATATTTTCTTTATTTCAGTCACTACATTTCAGTTTTCTCCATGTCCCTTTATCTATCATTTTTACTTCTTATTTTTTCTCCACAAGAATACTTTAAGTAAAAACTGTCACCGCAAGTTTTGTTTAGGTTTTTTATAATACATACTTTCTTCTCTCTATAATCTCTTCTTTTTTAGGTTCTTTTTGAGTTTCCAGTTTTTATTTTATTTATCTTTTTTTTTCAAGTACATTCATTATATAAAATTCTGTATTTTAAACCATAAAATCATACAGTCCGAGGTGGAAACAATTCTCTTATGTTACTTCTCTGAACCTTACGGTTAACTTTTATTTTTAAAATAAAACAGAACCTTTTTGAGGTTTTTAAAACGACTTACATACCAAATTTTAGTCAATTTTCATTTGTTTTATTATCGATACAATAATATGTTTTGAAACGTTAGTTTAATGAAATTAAAACAATTTGAAGTTCAGTAGGATTACATACAATTGCAAAAAGAACAAAAATGTGTCAGTTCCATCTCACCACATGAGTTTTTATTGTAGTATCATGTCGAATTGATAGTCAATCGATATACTAAAATATTACTCTAGGCCGCATTGAAAAAATTCTCTCTCGCTTATCCACCACCTATTGCCTGTTGCAGAGAGATAAGGAAGACGAAAGAGCTCGCGTGTTCCGAACTTCTTTAAACACAAGTGATCACAACTCACGTCATACCAATATTCGACAACTCTGACATCATTTTATGTTAATCGATACCGTCCTCCAGCAGTCTGCCATTACAGATAATATTAAATCGCATGGATCCCTAAACTCTCAAGGACTTTTACTGCTCTAAGGGAGGAACACGGCTTCAGACGCACTCGACGATAAATCCCCAAACTGATGGGAGAATAAAATGCGTTTTGATTTTTCGGATTTATGGCGCGGCGCGTTTTGATCGATCCAAACTAGGACATAACTACATCGCTGAAATAGCGTCAACAAAACCCAGTTAATTTTATTATTAATGCAGTCGTTATTGAATTCACTTTTCGCTTTTCCGAAGCTCGCCGTGGTGTAGTTAAGAATCGATTTAAATATTTCATGGGGAAAGTCTCCGTTACGATCCATTATTAATGACGTCCGGATTTAAACCTGTAATTTGTCGGTTTCGTAATTATTTTATCAAACAGACGTCAAATCGCAAAAGTTTTCAGAAACAATCTGCTATCATTTCCGGCAAAATCACCGAACATGGCCCACCGCGATCTTCGCGTCAACAAAACCGTCCGTCATCGTCGGTTAGTCCCACACCATTATTACAGTGTGCAGTAGTATCATGCTGCAGGTTGTTGAACCACGCCGCTCGTAGTTCCGTAATTTCGCTCACTAAACCCACGAAAACTAATACCCAGAACCATTTGATATATGCGCAATCGTGAAATCCATTTAATACGACCCTGATACGATCGCTATCGCCGCTGAATAGTAATACCTTTTGTATGTTAATCGGACAAGGAAATGCAAAATATCGAGTGTGCTATTCGTATTTTTTTGTTCCAGTTGAAACCGATGAGGTTCTTCTATCGGATCTTCACCCCCCTGAAGATCCAACCAATCAAAATCGTCAGCGCGACGCTGTCGACGGGCGGCAAGCAATTACAAATCGTCAAAAACGAAAGCCCCAAACCCGCGACGCCGCCCCCGCCGCCTCCGCCACCTCCCCCGCCCCCCAAACCCGAAATCAAAAGCGAGAAAGAAGAGGAGTGTAAAAACAAAGAGAAAGAAAGCGAAGAGAAGGAACGACTACTAGCTCACTTGCAACTGCAAAGCAAAACAAAAGTACAAAATCACCAAGAAACCGTACCTGAGAAAGGGGCACAGCCACCCCAAGTACAAGACTGCGTCTTCGATTACGAAGAACAAGATAAAGAAGAGATTAAGAGATTTGCCGAAATACGGGACAGAGAATGGGCGATGCAAAAGAAACTCGACGAGAGCAGAGATCGGGAGCGCGATCGAGACGAAGAATATCACCATTTCAGCAAGAAGCGAAAGAAAAACAAACACTCCAAGAACGATTTCGTTTACAAAAAGCGAAAGTTGCATGCCGAAATCACGAATAAAGAGGAAGAATTGAAGCTGAAGGTTAAATTAACG
Organism: Asbolus verrucosus; assembly: GCA_004193795.1. Lineage (NCBI taxonomy): Eukaryota > Metazoa > Arthropoda > Insecta > Coleoptera > Tenebrionidae > Asbolus > Asbolus verrucosus. The sequence goes on along the minus strand of QDEB01009168.1, from coordinate 7,067 downwards.
CAACCCAACGGGCATAAGCACAAACACCACAAGAGCAGCTCGCAGGAGATGAGTTCTAAAGAAAAATTGTTGCAGATGAGGCAAGTTAGACACAAACATGTCCCCAGCGAGGACAAAAACATACAAACAGTGCCTAGTGGGAGCGTTTCCAAAGAAACTAGCACGGAAACCACCGAAGGTGATAAAAAAGAGGAGAAAAAACACAAAGAGAAAAGTTTAGAATTCAAGGATAAATCAGTAGAGACTGTTAAAAATGAAGAAAGCACAAAACCGAGCAACGGAGTGAAGACCGAAGAAAGTAAAAAACCGGTGAATGAAGTCAACAGTACGAAAACCTTGCGCAGCGATTTTCCTGTAAAAACCTCCCTAAACAAAGAATGGAGTAACAGAGTGCCAACTGTACAAATCGAAAGAAACGAACAAACAGAGCAGCAAGCCAAAAAGACATTTTTTAACAAGTCTTATCAACTGTATGCTGAGAAATATCAGAAGAGTATGGAAAAATCTCAACAAAATAATAAGAATGACAGTGCCAAAAACCTTCCAAAACCTCCAATCGCTTTAAATCGATCGACACCTTTACAGCTGGAACGAAAAATTGCTAACCTCCAACAAAGATGTACTATAGAAGCCAAAAACCCCCCACCAAAAGTTGAGAAGGTTCCCGAGAAGAAAATTGTAATGTCAGAGAAGCCTAAGCCTCAATACCCGTCAGGTTTCACCGTCAGTAAAATCGAAAGCGGTGCCAAAAGGAAATTGGAGAATGAAGAAATCATGCAGGAGAAGAGGCCGAGTTTGGAAATAACCCTAATCAGCCCCCCCACCAGCGAAGCGAAGCCCACCCCAACAGCCAAACGACCTCCTCCTGCGACGATTCCTCTGGATCGCATCAAAAGATCCTTCAGTTTTAACAAATCTGGCATCAGCATAATCCCGAAAGTTCCTTCAGAGAATAAGTGTGATAATATCGGAGCTTTGGACTTGTCGTCGAAAGCCCCGATTAAAGAGGGCGAATCTTCGAAACCAGTCAACGGTTTCGCCACGTCGTCCCCTAAAGACGGCAAAAACGTCAACATGTCGAATTTGCAGATGCTGTCGAAAGTGGCGACCGAACATCCCAGTCTGAACAAAAACGCCAAACCCAGAGCCCAGATGCCCAGCCTGCAAACTCTGAAGATCCCATCGCTCAATCAGAACGCCATGAAGATCCCCAATTTGGACAAGTTGCCCAAACTGACGGAGATCAGCAAGAGCCAGTTCAGGTTGCTCAATCCCCAGATTAGGAACCTGCGCCCCAACCAGAACCAGAGCATCAGAAATATCCCTAATCCCAGCCTGCTGGTGCGACAGCAGAACCAGAACCGGCTGAATTCGATGAATTCGGTGAGGGAGAACAACAACGGCGATAAAGAGGCCAAAGTGGCGCCACCGGCGGAGGCGCCGAAGACCAACGAGGAGAAACCGGCCGAGACCAAGGCGGATTCGGTGTGATAAGAGGTTAGGTTGAAGGTGCCTCCGGTGTGTATGTTGAGTTACGTCTTCCATTTGTGTTTGGGAGGTCATCGATAAGTTCCTGCAATCATAAGAATAGCCCACTTCTGTTATTGTTGTTTCTTTTAGTGTTTTTGTTTGTGTAATCCTGGAGTGAATTATTGTTTATTAATGTTACAGTTTGATTGCCTACTTCATCCACTTTGTTCGATGTTATGTAGAGTTAATTGAGACAGACTTGTACTTATTAATCTTATAAATATGTATATCTCACGCGATCATTATTGGAACTATTTACTTAGTCCCTCGGCGTCTCGGGGACCTATTCGGAAAAGTCAGACTTCCCGAATACGCCCCTGGCCGCGTCTAGATTTATGTGTATTGTATAGATTACAAATGTGTATATAAACCAACAAAATAAATGAATGTAGGAGACTCGTTTTGTCACTTCTTTGGCGCATCCCCCAGGTCGCACCTTCGGGGCCAATTCTAACAGTTTTCCTAAAAATTCGTGAAACATCGCCGAGGAACGAGATTTCACATCGGTTATTGCGCGACTATAAACAGGTTCTCTTTGTATATGCGTTTGCCGGTGGGGTGAGGGGCGCAGACGCGCTCACACGGCCGAAACAGGAAAATCCATAAGTTCGAGTCGAAGCCGTGAGTGACGGCTCTCGATCTATTTCGCTTTGCCGATCAATCCGACGCCGGGGATAATTTGCCTAATTTAATTGGCCTCCGCCATAATTAACTTGATTAATTAGGGGAACGGGTGGAAGTCCCCGCTTCGATCGGTTTCGCTCTCGACCCTGAGTCGTCGTCGAGATTGTTGCAATCTTTATGTAGTTTGGTGAGCAATGCCATAGTCTTGGAAGTAAGTTTCGACTGTGATGTCGTTCCTGAACTCCTCGTCGAGTTCTTGGCGATGGAGGTGGCATCTTCAGGATTTGTCTTTTTGTTTCGAATCCAAGAAGTTTCTGTCGGATTGAGTTCCGCTTTTAAGATTTCTGCAAAAATGTTTTTTTAACATTTGATGGACCTGCAGTATTATCCGACTGCTGTAAAATAATTTAGTTAATTTCAATGAAACTTTGATATAAGACAGAGACTTCAACGGGGTATTGTGATGGTAAATCATCCGGGATTTTTCAAGAACGTAAAACTTCTTCATAATCTGGTAAACATTAACGTTACTAACATCTTGGTTCCTCTTTAAAACAGGATCAGAATGTGCAGTATAATTCCAAGACGGTTTTTTCCTGTTGGTGTGGTTAATGCAGCTTCGAGAGATGTATTAAAATACTTATTTTTGATTGCTTTTGGCTCGTTAATGTGGGATTTTATTGAACAATGTTATATTGAACGCATTCGTAACGAAAATTCTAAAAATATTTAAGAACCAATAGTATGCTACCTGAAAAAACTGTTTAATTTCCGGATAAACTAATTGCAATTCAGATTAGACAAACGGCCTCAATATCCGTTCCTAATCGCTTGGTATCTAAAATAAATATGTTGTTGAGCTACAAGTTTTTCGTGATTATTTTTTTATTTAATTATTTTTTGTTTATATTCTGAAGTTTGTTATTAAATATTTAGTGGTTTAAGTTACAAATTTTATTCGCCGAATGTCAAGGCTAAATACATTACTATTCTAAGCTGAAAATTAACAACCTCTTTAGCATGACTGGTTTAGGCTAGGAGAAGATAGTTGATACTTAATTAGATAAAATTACAATAAATTTACTCTTACAACTGATTGAGTTAGTTTCAAGTTAATAATAAAAAATATCATTTAAGGATCAAAAATTCACCTATGACTATGAGTAATTTAATCGAGGAGAAAGAAATCGAAGTGAAATGAAATTTCGCTGCAGATAAACAACGTAGACATTGTTCAATAGTAAAATTCAGTACACCTTAATTTTCGCTACTTTCTATTTTTAATGTAACTGATAGTTCTATGTACTATTTCAGAATTATTTTTGAAGAAATGCATGATCAAATTGAAGAAAACTCAAAAAGTGCCCGATACTATTTATCCTTATTAAATTAAAATTCGTATATAAATGATATTTGGTCTAAATTTGTAGCCAATGCAAAAAAAACTCCATCTACTGGTAGGTATATCTGTGACAAAAAGATGATGTAATTGCATCTTTTTGAGATTATAGTAAGTTTCGTATTAATACGACAGAGTTCTTGTAAAATCGTAAGCAAACTATTGAAATTATGTACAGCCACCGAACAAAATAACGCACCTATCCCATTAAGAGTGGTTGAACGTTTATCGATGTCTAAACCGTAGGAGGTCCGATAATCCGCCCCTTTAGATGGCAAAATATGGTCACAACTGAGGTTTCATTAAAAAATTTGAAACAACACGGAATCATATTAGGGTGAAGAAGGAGCGAAACCAATAAACTTAATTAAAAAATGAGTAATGAATGTAGAAAGTAGCAACGAAGCTGTCAACCGGGCTTTTAGCTATTTTTCCTTGCTTTGTTTTAATCAGATGTAACTTTTCATTACGTCATATAATAGTAAATTTGTTGATTAATGAAACCTATTGTTACTATTAATAAAATAGTCTGGAAGAAATTATGGATATAATTGAAGGGTTGAAACCAAAAACTGGACTAGTCACTATAAAGTGATTTTCAGAAAAAACTAAAAAACTTCCTATTTTCATCCAAATTCAAAGAAAAAAAGGTCTTAAAGTCCCAAAAAATCAAAGATTTCGGATTATAAAAGCTACCTGCAATAAAATAATCTGTTAACTAAATAAAATTTTGCAATTAAAACTAATGATGAACGTAGAGGCAACTGATATCGGTAATTTTAAATCTTTTTTCCAGTATTAAGTTTATCACCACATCACTTGTTATATGATTACTGAGTCTGTCATTATTAAGTATACGAATCATCTAGTTTCGAAAACTGATATATGATATTATGGCCATAAGATTTTGTGTTTATTTGATCACAAGGGAACAAAAAAATTCAATTTATGTTTAATAATTATTAAGCGACCTTTAGGTATATTGCTGAGGAAAATCGCACTGAAATCGTCCAGCAATGGTGATTTTCGGATATCACCAGTAGTGACCTCTGTTCTGTATTTCTATGGATAAATTTCAGGCATTTTTGAAATGTCAAGAAATGCCGTCATCGCTGACATCTCTGGAACCTATTTTGTGATTATTTTGATTTCTTGCAGAAATCTCTTCTAGATTCTTTGTTTGTTACTAGGAATTTCCACTTGTCTGCGACTTGGCGGTGATTTCCGTTGCAAACAAAATTCAAGGATTTTGTTTGATTCAATTTTCAAAATTCCGAAAATTCAAAATCGCCACTTAACAGTTTTCTACTTGATAATCGTATCACTAAATTGGTTCGTTTTTTCTACTCCGAATGCTTGTTTCTTTCCACCTATGGTATTCGCTCTATCTTTTTCCTTTAATTTAAAATCTTGATTTTTCACAATGTCCCCATAGTGACATAGTCCCCATAGTGTGCCCTTCTCGTTCCACTTATTTAATTCGAGCAGAGGAAGCTCATGATGCTATGGAAAATATGACAACATCCCTAAAAATCAAGAGAGAGCGAAATAACCTACACAGAGAGAGAAAAAGAGAGAGAGACTAGGAGCCTGCAGAGTGGATTTTTTTAAATTTAGATGAAAATAGGAAGTTTTTTAGTTTTTTTCTTGAAGTCACTTTTTAGTGACTAGTTCAGTTTTTGATCTCAATGCTTCAATAATTTATCTCTATAATTTCTTCAGACTACGTATTTTATGAATAACAACAATAATCAATAAATTTATTATTGACTAAATGATCAATTGATCAACACAAAGCAACGAAAAATAATTGAAAATCCGGTTGACAGCTTCATTGCTGCTTTCTACGTCCATTACTCATTTCAATCCAATATGATCCGGCGTTGTTTCAAATTTTTAAGTGAAACGTCAGTTGTGACCATGTTTTACTATCCAAAGGGGCGGATTAACGCACCTCCTACGATTTAGGTATGGATAAGCGTTCAACTCCTCTCAGTGGGAGACACGCATTACTTTCGTCGGTGGCTGTACCATTCACTTTGGTGATGAATATGTAACAGGAGCTTTAAGTTTGTTAGGTTGATTTTTAATTTTTTATTGTGTTGATTACAGTTGGTCACACAACTGTCGTGTGTATTAATTACTTAAACATTCAAAACAAAAAAGATTACAATGTGGTCTGTTAGATATTCATTATTTTAATTAATCCAGGGTGTTTCATTTTATTTTCTCAAATTTTAACTTTATTTGTGACATTTGGAACTGATGTAAAAAAAATGTAATATTTATATCAACAAAGTGAGGATTGAATCCGAGGACATGTCTTTCAACTAAATATGAAAAAAGTACTAAACTTGAAATAAGCAAATTAGCTGAGCTAATTACTTGTAGTTTTCGTTGCTGTCAACATTATCATCGTATAAAAAGACAATAATAAAAAAGCTACACAGCTGAACACAGCTTTCTAGATNNATGTCTTGTAAGAAGTTGAAATACTTTAGTTCTAGGTTACATATTTTTCAAAAACAAAATGAAAAATATGTCAAATTAAACATGAGTATGAAACAAAATAAAAGTGTATTTTACAGTGTGTTTTACTGTAAGGTATATATTTTTGATTGTTTATCTTTTATATCTAATATTTTGAGTGCATTATCATATTTTGAATTTTACAATTAGAAATTTCTGTTTACAATACTGAACATGTTCTGTTTTAACGTTATCGCAAATGTAATTAAAACCGTATTGTTAAAATTCGAATTAAAATTATCAATAAATTTAATTCATTTTTCATTTAGCGCCATTTCTTGGTTGTACTCCCAAAAGCTGATTGCTTTATTGCACAGGGTAGTTTATATAGACCACGCGCGAATACAGCGCCTATTTAAATTCATCAATAAACATTTAAACATTTGACATAAAAATATCGAACATTTAAAATAAGATATTAAAACATTTTTAGTCTACATAAGTATATATCAGTCCTTTGAGAAATGAAATGGTGGTTTTATGGAAACTTTAAACTTGGTTTAAACTTGGAAATTGGGTAACCAAAAAGACTGTCCCCCACCCACTAAAACTACACTTCTGAAATAGAGTATTATTGTCATAATTAGTTAAA
>QDEB01009166.1:0-13593 GCA_004193795.1 Asbolus verrucosus | reverse complement strand
GGAAATGCGTTTTTTCATGTGTCGTGTGAACAATCGTAAAATACTATTTTGAGGTTACGAGTACAAAAAAAGTATTCGTTTTGACGGAATAAAATAAACACAAATGCGCTTTCCACAATAAAACATAGATGGTTCCTCCTCTGAACCACGTGCATTGTGTGTTGCAGATACGGCCGGCTGAACGTGTTGCGTTGGTTGCTGTGGGAGGCGGAATTCCGCGGAGGAGGCAACATGCCCGCACTAGAGCGTGCAACCAGCAATACAACTCTGGCGTTGCACTATGCTGCTGCCAGAGGATGTCTGGACTGCGTCCGTTTACTGGTCGACTCGACTCCGGACCTAAGGTGCGTATTCCCGGAGTTACGATTCATCTCCAGTTGTTGTTAACACTCTTTACACTTAATTTCGTTCTGCTCTGAATATGTAGTTCAGTTATGCTATGGGGCATCATCACCGTCGAAACGAATTTAAAGTGATCGCTGCTCTGCACGATATTGCAGATGCGGCACAGCACGAGGGAAAATATACCGTAATTATGATGTAGTTCAATAATTACCGCTGTTACATCCAATTACAACAAACTTCTATTTGTGATTAATAATTACATCATAATAAAACATTTTATGTTGCATTCCCGATAATATTTATTAAAGACTCCTTGGTCAGTGATGCTTCAAGTTTCGAGGTCTTATCCCCTTAATACATTATAATTATTACAAATGAACCAAGTAGCTTTCAAAATGGGTATTCAAACTTGATTTATGGTATTGTTCAACTCGAAAATAGTTACTGCAATACTCTCTCTTTGTTGTGGATTTGTATTAATTTAATGCACTAATTATGAAATTATTTTCAATATCACTCCACAGTACCCACACTGGTGTTAAAATTGCGGATTACACGCCATATAAAAAAAGAAATATTTTCTTTATTTATTGTCTTTCATTTAATCTTCAAATTTTAATTAAAGAATAAACTAAAAGAAAAAGAGAATGGCGACTCAGTATGTGAGGAAATAACACTACACCTTATTACAGTCAACAGAATCTATAACAAATAATGAACTCTTTAAAAAACGTGCCAATAATATAATTTTAGTAACTGTTGGGCCATTTTTATTCAATTTTTGTCAAATTTCATTGACATTAAATGAACTGTACTGTTCAAAGAGCTATCGACTTGAAAGAGAAATTGAAAGAAATAAATTTTTCAATCGAAATCAATTTAATAATAGGACAAATTATTTTTTTTTTTGAAAGGATGAAGAAATCTCTCAAGTTTTTAATTAGAACTGGAGGATCACTTGGAGGGAATAAATGTTTAAATTAAAATGAACAGAACTAAATAAAAGATGTTGAAGATTTTTATAAAAATTTTAAGAAATGGACGTTTATATTGCAATGAACTTTATCGTATCTTTGACTATTATGATGTTTTAATGTTATACATTTATTGATAATTATTAAGGTGATAATACAGCAATAATTCATAATACGTTAGTTACGAATTCATAATTCATTAGATATGAAGTCATAATACGTTAGATACAAAACTTTAATGGTCTAGATACAGAAATATTTTACAATCAACCACAATTATTAGTCTGACACTATTTGCTGCTTCTAAAATCTTTACCGGAACATCAAAATCTTCCATAATTTACGTGCAAACGTGTAAACTTTGACGTATTTTTTTATACGACAGAAACAATTGTGATTTGTTTTAGGATCGCCACCCTCAATGGTAAAACTTTGAATGTAACTCGAATATTAGTGATTTCGGATGTTATAATAAATCACATAATACTCTCGTTATATTAATAGCTACAATAGTGGCATCAAATAAAAATTCAAAATTTTCCGAAAAGGTGAGGCGTGAGGCTTCTCTTTGTAAAAAATTTAAGGAACTCTTGTAGAAAACAAATGTTTGAATCAAAATGAAATAAAATTTTAATTTTTTCGAAAAAGGACATATGGGATCGTCAGCTTTTTCATAAACATTAAAAGAAGTAAAGAATTAAAATGAATTTAATAATAAAATTTAAGTCGACATTTCAGTTAATTATAAATATAAAAAAAATTATTTTTTCAGGTGCAAGCTTAATGACACATTAACCACAACTGTGTTTATGGTTATGTATAATTTGAATAATCTAAAATGTGATCACAAAATATTAAAAATAATTAACTTGAAATTAATTTCTAGTTCTAATTTTACGAACGAAATCAGCAACATCAGAGACAAAAAAAAACATTACATCATGTTTCAGTATAATATCAGATCAGACCTCATTTCTGAAATGTTTACTTCATTTCAAACTATTTTGATAGTTACTCACTTCTCAAGATCACAAAATTTTGTTTTTGTTTTGCATTTATTTCTACCTTTTATATTTTGGCGTAAATGTGGTCCAGTTACAACAAACGACTTTCACACTCGAATAATTCGAAGGAAAAATCTCATTGCTGCTTTGTAAATCTAAAAATTTTACAATAAAATGTCAAGTAGTCCCATTGGATTCAGTTTTTTTAAAAATGTTAAAATACAGTTTTCAGTGAATATCACTTAAATTCACATAACTCTTACAAATTTTCTACTTTATGAAAATTTGCCGATTTCACACATCCATAAAATTTCATACACGTGTACACACCATTTTACGAATGGTTACCCCCTCGTATTTAATTAACAAAGACAACCACTAAAATCTCATGTATCTCTTAATGCAATTAGACAGGTTGACGTTATGCGATCTGGGCAATTAAGTAAATTAGCTGACCTTGATGACAATGACATTCTTCTGAAAGCTACACAAAATGTTTCAAGAAAGTCGCGGAGCGAAAATAGTTTATACTAAATGTGGGATTATGATGGAACGTGTAACCGCAAATGCTAAAACGATATTTAAGTAGACGTCAACATCAACAAACAATTGTTGAAATAGAAATTGCAAGTAAATAAAATAATTTTGATCTTAATCTGAAAATTGAAAAGTAGATCTTACTTTCGTTTTAGTTGATACTTTCTACTGAATCGTCAGTAATAAATTTGTGATAACGGTTACCGTTACTGTCCTTACGAAACAAAAATAGATTATAAACAAAGACAAAGAGCATATTCCTAACTCTTAACTAATGGAAGATATATAACTTCTTTCCCGTATTTTATTAAAAAAAAGTGCAATATAGTTATCGAAAAACCATCATCTTGTCGACCTAGATTGTGACGATTTAAGAAAACAGTTGGTTTACGTTATTTTCTTCCATCACAAAACTGTATCACCTACATTACCATCACATTTCTTGAAGAGCTAAATTTAAGGGCCCAATGAAACTAATAATTACAACGTGTATGGCATCTTTTCTTGTTGATGAAGTCAATTAAGTAAAAAATGAGCTTTTATGAGTCTATTACGTGGAATTATGTGACTTATTTAATAGATTAAAGGACCGTGAAGTAGGTTAAAAATACAATATATGTATAGACATATAAAGTTAATATAAGATAAAATATAGATCCTTGAATTATTTTTAAATAATGGTAAACTGTACCCAAGCGTGGACTAATTGCATGCAGAACCAATCATTAAAAGAATTAATTTAGACGACTCTCTCCATACTCTGATTAATTTTTACATTTATCCGCCGTCGGAAAGAAATCGACCGACCAATTAACAAATTGTTAACATTGAACTTGGTGGACGGCCGAAATTAGAGAAAATTTTTTAATTGTTGTTGAGTCAACACTGTAAATAATCTTTTATTTGTGGGCGAGACGGGAACCGTTCCAACCAAAAAATTCCTTTCTTCTCTGAAGACTTGGTTGTCACTTGTCATCTTGTAAATTATACCATGTGTTTCAGCCAAGTTTCCGTCCAAAATAATTTAAAATCAGTCGTCACAATTTACTGTCGGTTATAAACCAAAATAAACATGTTTTTAACCGGAAAACTTGAAAATATGGTGCAATACATTTTTTTTATTAAATAGTTCGTATAAAATCTTAGCAAAATGAAAATGTCGCGAGATTTAACGAAAAACTAGACATTTGTTTTAAATGTTATTTTTTGTGAGTGCAGTAGTAATCATTAGAGCTCGTCAACTATGTTTATTTCTCAAAATTTGACAGATTGTTTCAGTAATACTGGGTTTGCTTTTGCAAATTTTGCTAACAAAGTAAATTTTGTAAAATGGTTAAAATCGTTCAAAAACAAATTCAATGTTTTTGGGAAGCTACTGTTTCTCTATGATAGATAACATATATATGATTATGATTTGTAATAAAAAAATGTTACAGAAGAGCATTCCCTTTTAACACGAAAAAATATAATAAAAATTGGAATCATTAAAATTACTTGCTTAATGTTCAATTTACGTCATGTAAGATTCATGAAAAACTTGTTACAGTTTCTTGTTCCTTTAAGTGTTACTTTAGAAATACATTCAAACATTTGCCATATTGTTCTTTGTATTAACGTTCTCCAAAATAATATTCATTCGTTAAAAAATTTAATTGGTTATTAGCTTAAGGAAGATATCTTTAAGCAATCTGAAACTGTTCTGGCTGAAGTTAAGCTAACACAGTGCTGATAAACTTAACAAGAAGTTATTTACAACCTATTCAATAACTAGTTTTTTATAGACGTGGAACAAATTGTTGGTATAGTAGTTTGAATGTGAACAGCGTTTAGATACCGTTTGTCTATTATTACCGTGCAAATGCGCAGTGAGCCAAAGAAACAAAAACAAATTCCTTATTGTTATTGTCAATTTTTTACGTTTTTTTACCTATAAAAAGCAAAATGTCTATTTTTTAATGGATAAATGTTAATGAATGATATAATTTCATTATTAAAATGGATATTGGTACGGACATTTTGAATCTTTTTTGGGCCATTTTGTGTGTGTCTTGTCAAATAAAAAGATCTATGTAAATAATTTTACAGTATGTAATTAAAGTATCTAATGTCCATTCCAAGGGTGTGTCAGTATGTTGCTTAGTTTCGGCTATATCTGTTTCATTTTTTTTAGTAACCTATATAGCCATATCCTCTTCTATTTTTACTGTCACTCGGTGTCATACAGTAAACTGCATAATAGATATTTTATAAAAATTCTCTAATCGCAATATCGAAATATTAAATTTGATATTATCAAGAATTCTTAAAATGAACTATTCGATAGTAAGCAGAGAATCTCAAAAACTACGTTTTCTTCACTTTAGTTATCAGATTGAGATTTATTAGAAAAGTGAATTAAAAAGGAAACATTGTCAACAGATTTCTGACAGAAATCAAATCAAGTCAGTGATGCAATTTTGGCAAAAATATGTAATAATAATAATAGTTGCAAGAGTTCTACTAAGAAAAATATCAAAAAATGTTGGTTTGCAACTTTTTTTAATAATTAAAAGGAATTTCAACAGCACTTGTTGCAGTAAGCTAGGACATACACTAAATAACTAAACAACTGTTTTCCTTATTTGTGGAAAATTTGCGTTATGGCAAAATATTTGAATATTTTTATACGTTCCCTATGAACAATTTATATATAGAGTGAACCGTAACATTATTATTTATCTCAGTTTAACAAGTGATGCATCAAAGAGAATTTTAAAAAAACTTCATAACATAAAGAAAAGCGCATATACATTTAAATTCTTTTTATAATTACTTGTGCTTTGTTAAATTTTTGTTTTTTTTTATAATTATAGTTCATTTACAACAATAAAATACAAATAACATTATGACCTTTTGGAAATTGTAAGAGCTGATTTTTCACAACTTGCAGCTCCCTTAGAAAGCATTTAATCGAACAAGCTTATAATTATTACATTCTGAATATTTTGTGGTTGAAAATGAACTCTAAAAATTTAAAATTCGGGAAAATCTAATTCAAACAAAATTTAGTTGAGGCTGACGTCATTCTCATCATAAATTTTATTTTCCATATTTCTCTCTTAAAAAAATTATTCCTTATCAGTTTCCTCAAAGCATGTTTATTGTCAGACAGATACAAATTTTAAATCTTACAGTTTATTGCACCATTCTATCGGGTATCTAAATAAAAATCTTGTCAAGAATGCTTTGAATTCTGTTTATTTCCCGTAAGTCTTAGCTTATGAAACCTTGTAGCCGTCACTTGTCAAGTTTAACCTCCAATTTCTGATTAAGTGTCTTTGTTTTCCATTTTGTGCTCCATTTTTATTAAAAAACAGTTTTTTTCAAAAATAACTGATATCTAATATTACAAAATGGTTAATTCAACTGCACAAAATGACAGAAAGTTATTTTCGCAACGGATGCAAGATCAACGGTGAATGGTGAGTGGTTTTACACGTTACAAGATTGTTTGGAGGAATTTTTTGTTCAATTTCCATATATTGCCGTTGATTATAAACAATTTCAAGAGTGTTTAGATTGTATTATGAATCTATGAATAATTTTATTATATACCAACAATAGTCTATAAATTTAAAACCTGTTCCAATTATTGTAAGGTTATGTTTACATTGTAGAACAATTACAATTACAATTACATTGGTCTGTCTCTTGGCTAAATGTAACGTATTATGCTGGACATGCGTTTATAAAGTTTTTCAAAGTACTCTTAACCTGATTTTTATTTTGACATTCGATACTTTGCAACTTTTTAATTGAAATTTTCAGAATTTACAAGTTAATTTTGCTGAGCCATGTCATTGTTTCCTAATGTTTTCATAGTTTTTGTCAAAAAAAAAAATTAAACCAAAGAACTTACTTTAATTTCTTCTGGAAGTTAGAAGACAAATGGCAAAATATAAAGCAAAAGGTCACTAATAAAATATACTTTATATTTCCTTTTTTCCTCTATTATTATACTGAAATTTGAGAAATATCAAATTATTATGGTTCAGAAGGTTAAATTACTTTTGATCCCTTTTTTTTAACGTGTTCAACCCCTCTGCAACTGAATGTAGGTTTTTGCAAAATACAATTAACTAATCAACTACACCTACATAACTCATTCATGTAAGAAACGATATTTTTCTGTAATCTACCAAAGACAAAATAAAAATTACGTCCCTTAACAAAGTAATTACGTTTTATGTTATTTTCAGATCAGTTTCTAAAGGGTTAATAAGTTCGGATAAGCCGAAAGTAATATTTAAACTGTAACGACAAATTTTAGGAAGAAAAATTGCAACTATTGGACTTGAGTCTTATTGTTAGATAAATGGTTGGGATATCCAAACTCAGATATAATTTCTCATTGTTTCTAGATTTTTAAACTTAAATATCTACGAAATGTTAAACTATAGAATGATGTAATGAAAAGTTCAAAACAAACTTGCCCATTTGCCACGGTATTTGCCATTTCGGTGACTTAAACTGAAACTCGCTGAAGTTCGGCTCATTTGGCATTTCAGCTAATGTCAAAAGTGTTAAATCATCTTTCAAAAGACAACAATTTTGCTAAAGCGAGCAATGTTTTTAATAAATTATCCGTGCTATTTCAGCATTTAATTTGCCTTAAAAATTATGCAGGTAATAATCGTTCTGTTATAATAACACAGTTTAATATTTTATAACAGAGCAGTTACAGGCAACGGTCATCCAACTGGAATTATACTGTTTCTTAAAAAATGATCGATGCTTATCGTCATGTTCAAAACAGCTTTTAATAATTTTTTTGCACATTTCCGATTACACCATAGATTTCTATCATCGGAATTACAAGATCACGGCTAGCGTAATAAATTAATTTCTCAACAGTTTCTAAATCATTCTCGACTCAGTCGCGATTAAATAAACACGTCAAACTGGAAACAAGAGCTGCAGTACCGTCCTGAAACTGTCCGATTTCTCCGCAGCTCCGGTCCTGCTAATTGTCCGAATTCATTACGAGAATAAACGTTCATGTCCAGTGCTAAATCCATCCCCACCACCCACTCGAAGATTACAACTTTCTTCTTTATGAGTTCCTCTGAACGTTGTAATGGCAGTACCGTACTAACTGTCGGTCTGATCCGGGGATTGTACCGGTAATGACAGCTGAGTGGCATGTGATGCGCGTGCGATCGAAATTCTAGATCGGTTATCAACAAGTGCTACAATTATTTCGAGTGCTAAAACCTCCAGAAGAATCATCCCCCCATGGCGAATGTCGTTCACAGATCGGCGACATGCAGAAGGAGGCACAGGCACTCCGGATCGAGGATAAGGTAATCGGGCACTCGTTGACAGCATCCGATTGTTCGATATTGTCCTCAACATTTTTCGAAAAGGCCTTTGCCTTTCTAAATCCTTACACAATAGTTATTTTCCAAGACAGATTGGCTGCAATGAAATGTCAGTTGCTAATTACGAAGGGAACATTAATAAATAGTTGCGCTGCGTAAAAAGCGGGCAATAAATAATCTCACACGATTGTGTAATTCGCAGCAGATATTTAAACGATCTATATTCTAATAGATCTGTTTCTCAAGTTGCAGAAATGCTGCGAAAGTTTTTTCCGGGACAAACGCCCGGACTTACTAGTGCGTATAGCTACTAATTCTTAATTGTAATTAATTAGCGCCGATGAGACCGTCACGTGTTCACACGAGCTGTGATGTTCACTGTAATGTCTGTTGCGCTGAAATCCGCACGGTATGGTGGCGTCGTTTTTGAAACCTCAAAACAATAAAACCAGTGAAAGTGCCATCCTCCAGATTTATTTGAGATAATTTTAAATCTTAAGTTAGAAAGTTCCCGTGCGTAATTTCCATAGTATTTAAATTTTATTTTTTGCTGAATGTCCGAACGTTAACGCTTTCTTGAACTGACACCGGCGGTGAATCCATCTAAATAATTCCTTCTGATTTTTCCCCCAACAAAAGGCCGTTTTAAATAAACGTTATAATTGCCCCAATTGGCTATTTTCCCGTATAGCTTGTCCGGCCGGACATGCAATTTTAACTAGCGCATGCAAGGTAAATGCACTGATTAAGTAACGTTAATAGTTTTATGTTATGAACAGCATCTTACATTGTTCTCGGTTCCGGCTAAATCGATCGTAAAATGCTGAAATGGTTACGGATCGCAATCTGGGGTGAGAGAAAAATGCAGAATGGAAGGGAGGAATTAAACGGTAAAACCATCGCATGGCCGATACATCAAGATAATGGCTCCTGTTTTCACTTTTCTGTTGGAAATAATAAGTGCAAAAAATGTAATTATTGTTGAAACATTACATTATATTACACAGTCTTGAGCGAACCAAACGAAGTGAAAATTCGTTAATTTGTTCATTATAAAAAAAAATAATAATTACAGAATTCTTGATGCGAAATCGGAAAAAGCTTTTATTGTTTTTATATATCCTATACATTATTAATCGCAGTTTCTACAATTATCGCTCAAGTCGCTCATTCGATATTCATCCACTCACTGTTTGTTAAATTGTTACTTTCAGCTCAAAAAACAGAGAAAACTTTAATTATTTTTCTTTCGGTTTTCTGAATCGTTAAGAAAGCATTTGACACAATTGTCTCACTTCACTCTAGTAACGCATCTGCTCTATAAAGTAAATTAAAAGATCTTAACAACAGTGGTAAATATTTTCGGGTAAAAGTTAAAAACTCCATTTTGTTTTCACGGAAAATACAAAAAAAAATGTTGAAATAACATTAGATTAGGTCGATCGGTCTCCTGACGTTACACCTTTCGAATTTTTTATGTAAACTTATTATGACAGAACACCCATAGTTTCTGACGAAATATGAGAAAGGATTAGAGAAGATCAGATAGTTGTAGACATTTTAGTCTTAAAGATAACGTTTCTTATTTAAAAGGAAACGTTTTTTAAATTAAACAAAAATGTTCGAGATTCAAAAAAAATTAAGCCAGCAAGAGTTGAAAATGTATGTTCTGATAACTTTAAAACTTTTATGTGCAGTGAGATAATTTTTTCTTCGAAAATATTTAAAAGTTTGATCACTCTTGAAGTGAGATAAATTTTAAAAAAAGTCAGTTAATTGCTAAAATTTTAATTTCTTGTACCATGGAAAAATTCACTCTGTATATACCTAACTATTAGTTTAACTTTGTCATTACTGATTGATTACAATACAAAAGTACTATGAAAATTCACGCATAGATACAAAAAAACCAGTCACCATCATCATTATTAATTTGGAAATTTGGTTTAACAAAGATTATTGTAATTTATCACTATCTAAGTTGTTCTATAAAATAAGTGTAAGAATGGATGAAATAAACCATCACTTTACCATTAAATAGAATATACTTTTGAGTAAAAATCTTTAATCAATATGCTGTTCTAATATACTATATATTATATTTAAAAAAAAATGCAAAGTGATGGGTTTGGAATTTTGTGAAAATGGCTCAAAAGGTCCAAAATACAATTTAAACGACATCAACTTCTCAGTAGAGCTGCCACTCCTTTTATTTATTTTCCGATAAATTAAGATTACTGAGTTACATAAGAGGGAAAGGGCATACTAATGCACCCAACTCTGTTTTTAATAACACCGTTAGCAACGTTCCAATTTCCGAAAATTAATTCCTATTTTTTCATCACCTTAATAGTGAATTGAAAAAGTAAAAAGTTGTTTCAAAAATTGAATGAGTGAGCAAAATTCAGTTATAATAAAATTAAAGACCGGTACATATTATCTGTAAAAGTGTTACAACGCCATTAAAACTAATGATTCCCGAAATCTTAAATGAAACAATTTTTTATGAGAGAAAGAGGAATTTTTAAAGCAAATAATAAATTAAAGACAGAATTGCAACTCGATTAACATATAACATTCTTAGTTAATTTATATCATATTCATAATTCTAAAACTTTCAAATATCAAACACAAAACTAAATTAACTCGTTATAAAGCTAATCAAAGTCTAGTTTTGATTTTTAACTGAACTATATTATGCCACGGCCACCTTTATACCATAAATTAGTAAGGCTGCCGCGCGAAACTGTCAAAAATCAATTTAATTTTTTACGAAACGAATAGCGCTTTTTACCCATTGTGTGGTTTTGTTAAGTTATTTAGTGCAAAAGTGATTTACGCCGCTTAATTATTCGAAAAATAAATGACCGATTAATGTTATGCGCTCGAACTGAATTTCGTAACAGTTAAATATATTTAAATTGAAATTATTAGATATTATTTAAACAAACGATTTAAATATGTACACTTTCTTGGTTTTTACACAATAAATCTTTAAAACGAAAGTCACAGATCTTTTTACAACTAATTAAATTAGCGAAGCAGATTAACGACGCCATTATTCACACCCTAACCCCACTTCACCATCGCCAACCAGCCCAAATAAGACTTGGTGTTTTGACTCTTGTAAATTCAGAGCTGTCGCATTCAGTGGTGTGAGTTCAAAAAATGTGTGCGTAATGGTCGTCGCTACACATTGGGTAAAGTTAGGATTATGTTAATAGTTATTACGCACGTAGTTATCTGATTGTGTCTATTCCAAACCAGATCCATTATTACCAGGAAGCAATTTCTAGGAAAATGAAAATATTCGATTCTGCTGCTGCAGCATGTAACATAATAATTACCTGCAACAATTTATTTTCCTTCTTTCCAGCGTAAAGTGTAAAAACTACCATTCTGCATATAACGAGTTAAAAAAACCCTTGTTAATGCAGTTATTAATCTATTATTATCCCCGCAAGCTCAATCCGTAGATATGTGACCTTAAATTGATATTTGTCTTTCACGAGGAAGTCAATTTGTGTTTTTATGTGCAAGTACGCATTATTGCAAACAGCAAAAATTGCTAATTATATTATAAAAATTATGTAAATAAAATCGAAAGTTTAACCTTTATTAGTTGCATAAAATAAAAACACTAGAATAGCTAATATTGGCGATCTAGAAACAAAAATTGAACTTTTGATCTTTTTCGGCGGTGAACGCACGAAAATTTTTTTTGTTTGTTAATTCTTATGTTGTAATTGAGTTCGTCCGGAGTTTCGAGAGAATTTAACAGTAAAAAAGTCGACATCTGCTGCCTTTAACAACAGTACACTTTATCGACTGTAGTTTTCAACAATCGGCGTTTAACATAATTCTGCTTCTCCCGTTTTTCGCTTTATTTCTTGACCATCGGCTGACCTACATCATTTGCGAAGACCTTGTTTGTAATGACTGTCATAACAAAAACCACATGACTTTTGCACTATTATTAATTACGAGATTTACTGTTGTTTAAAAGCCAGACTAGTTCAACAAATTTTTCTGACTGTTCGCAAGGAAACTCCTTTCTAAAAAAATCGTAATAAATAACACCCAATCTAATGTAAAGCAAATACGTTAATTGCTCCGATAGAATATAAAATATAGCCGCAGGTTATCACACAGGAACGAAAATATTTCCCTCCAGATTCTGGAGTGCGATTCAGTATCAAAAATGCTGCATTATGTCGTTATAAGCTTTGTAGCTTTTATTACAGTAACAGTAGTCTCTTTGAGAATCAGACTTTGTAAACTAACACACTTTACATGCTCAAATTCCGTGTAACCTTCCAAAATTATTAAACTATTTTCTCACTGGCCGCATTTTGCTTTCGCAACTACGACATCGGTGCAGACTGTTAAAATTTTGATACAAATTGCCGTTTAATTGTTCCATTAGTTGACACTAAATTGCCTACAAATTACATAAGTTTCAATCTTCCACCAAAGTAATTGCGTTGCAGATATAATTACTGCAAAATACACTGCATGTATTGATTAGTTTATTATTTCGCAAAATCCAACCTTCTATTGCCTGGAGGCTTTCAACCGTGGAGTTACATTAATTAATATAACATTATCTAGACGATGCTTCCAATAACGAACAGCTTACTATCAGAATGAGTTTCGAAAGATGACACAAAATTGCACCATCATCCACTTGATGATACCATCAAAATGTCCTTTTTCAAAATGCTAATCGCTGTTGCAGCGCCAATACCCAAATGGATAATGACGTCACGCCCGTGTACTTAGCGGCACAAGAAGGCCACTTGGAGGTTCTCAAATTTCTAGTTTTGGAGGCTGGGGGCTCTCTGTACGTCCGCGCTAAAGACGGCATGGCCCCCATACACGCTGCTTCCCAAATGGGCTGTCTCAACTGCGTCAAATGGATGGTGAGTTTTTTTCGGTTCCGTGCCGATTAGTAACGGAAAATTTGCAGATTCAAGAACAAGGTGTCGATCCCAATTTGAGAGATGGCGACGGAGCCACTCCGCTGCATTTTGCGGCTTCTAGAGGACATCTAGAGACTGTGCGTTGGTTGCTGAAACACGGAGCGAGGCTCTCTTTAGATAAGTATGGTAAAAGTCCCATTAATGACGCTGCAGAAAATCAGCAAGTAGAGGTGAACAGTTTTTTAATGTGATTATTCTCTTTTAATTGTTTGTTTGTGTAGTGTTTGAATGTGTTGGTGCAACACGGAACCACTCCCGATTATAAAGATGGAGATCGAAAGAGTTGTTCGTGCACCAGGAAAAGCGAGCAAATGAAAAGGGTGAGTGTTATTTTTACATTAGAGAACGGAATCATACGCGCTGATATTCTCCAAATCATGCACCGTTTTAT
>QDEB01009153.1:5298-24129 GCA_004193795.1 Asbolus verrucosus | reverse complement strand
TGAAGTAAATGTATTTGCAATAAAAACTTTATTCTTTACTCGGCACGGTTGCCAGGCCATATTACGGATATTGTTATCAAGTGATGATCTAATTTTAATCTAGCATAATTACCGACGTCTCGATGCATTAATATTTATCATTTTGACGTAGTTTATCACCAGTGTTCAATGTTTAATCAATGTTTAGACATTTTTTGATCATATGACATGAGCACAATAATATGGCTTTTTGAATTTCAACAATTAAATGTGTTCATGTTACTGATCAGAGATTTGGGTACTTCATCCGTAGGTGAAATAATTAACAGTAAAATTGTTTTTTTTTTCAGATTCCATAAATTTTATTTATTTATTTATTTTTTTTAACCTATTATTGAAGGTAGGCTTTGACTTTGTTGCCTTTACCGTTAAACACTATCATAAAGTATCATAAAAATCAACATTATCAAGTAAATTATTAGTTTGAAGAAAATACGTCGTCTCAAATTGAATGAGAAAAAATTGAAGACTGCTTGAATGTAATGATGGAAATGGTGGAAGAGCTTTCAGTTTAATGGACAAGAACTTGATGGTAAGCTGATAGTAGCTTTTATATTGAGTAGCTTACCTGAAAGTTATGATACGATTGTATTGGTACTGGAAACTACCTGAAGCTGATCTAACTGTATAAAATATGAAAGGGAAACTCATATAAGAGAGTGAAAGAAGAGAAGAGTCAAAACTCTCAGAAACATTAACGAAAAGACATTGAAAAACTCATAAGTACCTCAGTTTTACAAGAAAAAGAAACATTTCGAGGATGAAGCATAAATAAATAAGTATGAAAATAAAAAAAGAACAAGCAAAATCTAATAAAAGCACAGTAAAGCAAAGTAATTAAGGTCAGAGGAAAAGGGTATGGTCATCTGAATCTGGTTCATAATACAACACTGTCAGTCAAACATGTTCTCTATGTTTCAGAAATAAATGGTAATTTATTATCAGTTAACATTAAATGGATATGCAATTAAATTTGATGAAAATAAGTGTGAATTGAAGTAACCG
Source organism: Asbolus verrucosus (assembly GCA_004193795.1). NCBI lineage: Eukaryota > Metazoa > Arthropoda > Insecta > Coleoptera > Tenebrionidae > Asbolus > Asbolus verrucosus. The sequence goes on along the minus strand of QDEB01009153.1, from coordinate 23,085 downwards.
TTCAAACTTAAAATAATATATACAATTTGAAAACTAAATACATATAAATCAGTGGCAACATATGCAAAATTTTGGACATTGTAGCACTGAAGCGAGAAAGCAGATAAGAAATCACTAGCTAATGGAAAACATTGGAAAATGTGAAGTTTGTGTAAAAGGAAACTTTAGCATCAAAAACTTAATTAATTAATGAAAACAAGAATAATGAAGTCAGAATAAATATATTTTCTCAAAAATCTCCTATAAAAGAAATAAAGAAAGTGTAAAAGAAAGCTCAATAAAGTGAAGAAGAAACTGGAAGAAAAATACCAAAAAAAAAAAAACATGTTGAAGATTAGATCGAATTGAAAAAGGTAAAATACCCGTGAGATTTGGATAAAAATTATTAACAAAAATTTGATCCAAAAACCAAAAACCTTTGAATTGGGAGAAATCATTGTGGATATTTTGATAAAACTTTTGGATGCGGTTGAAATGAAGACATGGGGTTTTGACGGGGTTAATCTCAATTTTGTTGAGAAGCGGTGTTAAATTATCAAGAGTATTTGAACTAATTCTTTATTGAAATAAAATTTTAAAAAAACAGGAATAATTTTGTCAATATAAGTTTACTAAATAATGAATTTAACTAATTGTATATTTCGTAAACGCAGAAGAATTTGGTAGAAATTTAATTTTAAACTTTTCATATTATATCAATATTATTTATATTAACTTTATATATTGACTTTCTGATCTAGTATTTTAAACTGAGAGAGACAATCGGATTATTGTTAAAAGTCTTCCATCATTAAGCTTTAATATTAAAATCCATAGTTCAGCTAATTTTAATAAGTTTATCGTCACTTTTCTTTATTAAAGGCATACCAGTATATATCTGGAATTTAACATGAACATTAACTAAAAATTAATTAAAAATAACTGTCAATTGAGAATTAACAATTTTTTAAATCTAATCTTTATAATTGAATATCGATTGAAAAACCGGACAAAACATGCGTTCTCCCAAAACGCAATAAAAAAGAATCCGATGATAAAATTAACAATAGAAACCCTGTGTGCTCTATCTTTTATTAATATCAATTATGTTGCTTCTTTCTTTTCCGCACGGTAAATTGAATGACGTGACAGAGATGAATTTCGGTTAAACGTTGAGAAAACTTCCTCTTGTGTTAATAGTCCACGCTCTGACTAATTTTTGCTCCATTTCATTAACTTGCAATAATTGAGAATGTTATGATATACTATTCCACATCTTCATGCCCCATAAGTTGAAATAACTATTATGCCTATCGTTGTTAAAATTGTTCAATCCCGTAACTGTTAAAATTTCAATTTTTAATTATATATCACAGTTCTATTATTTCGAAGTATGCGTATACTGCTAGCAGTTTATGTTAAACATAGTTTACAGTGGCTAAGTATCCAACTGCGCTCATGAATTGGTGAATGAGGTTACGTCGATTTATTGACAAACGAAAACGAGGTGTTTGCATTTGAACTGACGCCCGTTGCGTACCAAGTGTATTTAAAACGCATTTTCGTGTTTTATTTAACCCTTGGAGCACTATTTTGATAAAATATATAAATGAATAACGTCGAGAATTGACGCATGCGTTGACAGATTTTAGTTATGCCAACCGATGTGGGACTGACAAAATAGACGACCTACCTAACGACCTTAAGGTTTGTATTACTTGGTTACTTGATAATTACTTACAGCATCGTTTTATTGGTTATTTCCGGTATAATATACCAATAATCTCACATATTTTTTCTTATTTATCAGGTCTATGGTAGTTTTTCTGTAGCAGTTGTTTAAACAGCTCAGGTAATATATCGTGTGCTAATTGTGTGGTGATACCCTCAAAGAATCTATTAGGCGCCTATTCTTTCACGTTTTGCTTTTCTTAGAAAAGGTTCGTAATTTTTTATTTAGACACATTCATTGGGTATACCTGATTCTTTTCACGCAGGTAAAGTTTGCAATTTACTTTTTCAGAGGTTGTTGGAAGTAAAACACCATTAAAGTATTATTTAGTGGTACACAAAATCTCTGTCAGTTTGAATTTCAATAAAATTCCAACAACATAAAAAGGTACCTGACGTTGAAAAAACTTTACTAGATATTAACTAGATATTACAAGGTGCTTTAGTACTATGAGAGCACAAATATATTTGGCATTAATATATCTAACACATTTCACGGGTCTTTTCTTTATTTTTTACAACTTAATGAAAATTGTTTTAATCACCTTTAATGTTATTTGAAAATGTTACATCGTTTTGAAAAACAAATTATAGTTCTTGCTCTTCATTTTATGAATATTTAGAAAATAAATATAGACCTACGTAGTTTTACCTCTGGTAGTTAATACGATAAATTTCATAACCACTTCGTTATAATATGAGTAATCTTCATTTCTTGAGGTTGATTCTGTAAGTAGTTACGATTAAAAAAAATGAAGCAGAATCCTTCCTTGGTACCAAGTGGCATACGGATTGATCTCTTTGTAAAAGGTTTACCTACTACGACGTATCTAAAATAACATTGAAAGCAGTGGCAGTGCAAATAATTCATAACTAAGAAGGTTATGGAATCGGGGTTGATTCAGTGGAATGGTAAAATGGCATAATAATATGATCGTAGACGGGGAATTTCGAGACTCTTAGCTCTGTTGTAAAGTTCTAGTTTGTAATCCATCTGTATATATATATAAAATAGAACCAGAATTATTTGGAAACTGAGTTAATTAGTTTATGGGTACCATTAGCNNCAGAATTCTGACCTGTGAAAATGGATTTATGGGTAGTATCCCGCTGTTAGGGTGGGGTAAGTAGTTAACTTTATTTACAAATAATTCTGATCTTACTTTACCACCGAATTATTTTTTGTTGCTTGACCGGTAACAAAAGAAAAATAGTCCAAAATGTAAATAAAATAAAATACTATATATATTTCACGCCTTGTATCTTCAATTAAATTTAGCATAATTATAGGTGTCTAGCCCTTGTGTCATTAGCTTTTTGATTTTCAAGAGTGTTTAGGAATTTTCCGATTTTAGATAATGAACATACCAATACCGCTCTTTGAATTTCAACAATTAAGTTTTCAAGAAAATTTTAATTCAAGGCCATAAAAAATGTCAATGTCAATATTCGTCGAAATTTCGATCGTTTCTTGTGTAAAATTTGACAAGGAAACTCTGAGGCAAGTCCATGTGCTGCACACTTTTTTGAGTTGTAATTGAAATTACTGATCAGCGATTATGTCAGTGATCGACAACTAACGGTATGGTAAAATCGAAATTGTTCCAATATCCCATAGATTTATTATTGTAACAGATATTTTACAATTTTAGTGTTGCAGATTTAACAAATTGTTAATAGAACTATAAAAATGGAATATTTTATATTTTAATGTTTTTTAATTATATTCTATACAATAATTATATATATTTTTCACAAACCTTCTACCACCCGGCACGACCATTAGGCCGGACATTCACACATCATCACGTATACTGCTATCAAGTGATGATAATTATAGTGCGGTAAGACGGCGGTAATTACGCTGGATTAAAATATCATTTTGACGTAGAGTACTAGTGTTCAATGTGTGATCTCTCTTAAAAAAATTTCTGTCTATATGACATGAACATAAAAATATCACCTTTTGAATTTCAACTAGAGATTTGGTTGCTCTACCCGTAGCTGAAGTAACTAACGATAAAATTGAAATGTTTTCAAAATTCCATATATTTTTAATTGCTACAGACAGTTGTAAATATTTATCAGTTTTTGTGTTGTAGGTTGTGTGAATTTGGAACAGAATCTGAGAGATATACCTGTCGGTCCTGTCTATCAAATACAATATCAGGGCTGTTGGCGACGTTATGTGTATCGGTTAAAACAATTCTGTCCCAATACTAGTTTATATTATCGTTTTCCAAATAATTATTAGTTGTGTATCGATAGTATGGTTTATGGCCTTGTATTAAATTAAGTTTTAAAGTCAGTTGTTGATGAATAATTTTGGCAAACCGATCATGTCTTTTTTGTGTTCGGGTTGTGCCAAAGCAGAAATGATGTGTTCAATTAATTAAAATAAATATCGTCTACACTAAGAATAATATTGATTTATAATAATTATTGTAGTATCTATTTTAAATGTGGGATGGGAGGGGATGTCCAGAGAGATCGAGGCGCCCTCTAGCTCTTCTGTAGTTGCGCCACTGTTCCTGAAGATTAGTTCGTAAGACACTACACTAAACAGTGTCTGTCTCATCGGTACTGCTGCTGGTGTAGGCACGTTGCAACCTGACTAACTACGGTCTGCCCCGCATCCAATTTGATAATGCACCCCCCGTCAAAACAAATTTACAGAAAATCGTAGGTGGCGCACCATACGATGATTTTGTTTCATCAAAGACAGGATTCTAGTCGGAAAAGGATAGCGACCGACTGCGTCGAACAAATGGAATTTGTAAGCTGCAGGCCGACACACAAATCATCAGGTTGTGTGGTGTGATGCTTTCCCACGGTGTTCGCCCCACGCCGTGTCGTACCCCGCGTCCCGTTTATCCAGACTTCAGCGAAAACGACAACAACCGGAGGCGCTAACATCGACAATGGTCTGATGGCTTCTTGTGAAAAGAACCAACATGATCCTCGTCGCTGCACAAGACGATGATTCGTTTTGCTTGGTTCGTGGTTGGCGCTCTCGTGTGTTGTAACAACAATTTTTAATTTTTTCTTACTTTCAAAATTTTTTTTGACGAGTTACTAGAGGGGCCTGATTATAGTTGTTATACCACAGAAAATTCTGACAGTTCAACCAACTGCGTATTATAGAGCAGAGAAAATATTATGTTACGAAACAAAGTCAATGGTGTACCCTGATGCTTATCTTGTAATATTTGTTGTTGAATAAAAACGTTTATGACTCCGGTTTGGAGCGTTGTAAATATTGCTGGTGATTGGTTTCTTGTGAAAGAAGCACTCGTGACTGCACAGTTCGTGCATTTTTCAGTAAAAATAATAACACGTGCTGCAATGCAAATTATCACTGAAATCAAATCACTTATTCTGCTATTGCAGATAATAAAAACTTGAGACAGTTATGCCATTCTCAGTTAACTCAATGCTTAAACACAGAACTGTCCTCTATAATATGAACAAGTGAACGGTGGATGGCTAAATTCATTAACAATTCAAATTTATCTGTAAATTTAGGCATCCAGGACTTGTTTCAGTCGAGCTTTGTCACAAAATGTCGAATCAGTTAATTAACAAAGGAAATATATCTGATGTCAACGTAAGATGATAGTTGGTCATTGTTGACCACGTGATTAAGAAGAGACAAATCTAATTCGACATTTAATGAGATTTATATGTATTGCCATACATACACACGCGCGAGTATTACAGTAGTAAAAAGAGATTTTGAAAGATTTAAAAAAAGAAACGGTTTCTCAAAGAAGTGCCAAAATCTTTGGCAGTTACAGTTCACGCAGATACAACAAAACACGGTAACAAGAGCTTTTGTCATAGTATTTTGCACTTTTGTGTAAGTTTTTGTGTACATATCAGACGGCCCTCAAACAAAATTCAAACTGAAATTGTTCGCAATCATCTTGCTATTATTTGAACAATTGATTTTAAAAATGAAGCATATTTCACTAATGGAATATTTTTAATTATTATAAAAAAATAAAATTGATTAATATTTTTTAATCATGTGATTGTCAAAATTTTGCCTCATAAGTATGAATTCGTTATATTTTATTACTGTGATTTTGCCCTGTTAGTATAAATATAGTTAAAATTGGTAAAAAGAACTTTACAACTTTGAAATTATAAGGTCCATTTATTGCCATATAGTATTTTACAACTTGTTTAGGTTTACTATGATATTTAACATGTCAAGTGTTGGAGTTTGTAACAAATAAATCTGATAAGAGTTGTTAATGTTTAGCTTATCCAAATGACTTACGTAGAAGTGACTAAGTGCAGTTTTCAACAACTTACCTTTAGCTACAGGAAGTGGTTCATAATTTGAATATTCTAGTTAAGTAGTTAAGATGGAGGCCTACACATGGTTAAGAGTTTTGTAATATGCGAATGAATTTTACATGGTAAAAATTCTGTAATCATGACACTTACTTTTTTACGCACTTGAAGTTCCATGGTTTTTGGTCTGTTACTCTGTTACAACTTTATTTAAACTGTAGTAATCATAATTTCAATCTTGTATTAAAAAAAACATTAAAACAAAAAAAATGTATTTCAATTTTTTTTATTTGAAATCTTATGCCCACCAATGTGAGTAAAAAATTAAAGCCAAAAGGTCGTGTTTAACTATATGCATCTTTTCTTCTAGAAATTACCGAATATACAGTGTAATCAGGGCTTGGGAGCGATGAAAATTGCAAGCAGAGTTTGTTGTAAAGTCTATCCCACTTTATTATTTCAAACTTTACTTATTTTACTTCATTAGTGCAAAATTTTACAGTAAATTCAAAACTGTTCAGTTTTCTCGTTTATTAATGAAAACGTTCTGTGGAGTCTAGATGAATCAGTTTGCTGCAAACATGTTAAATAAAGTAAAAAAGTTCAGAAAATAAATGAAGCTTACTAGCATTGTTTAATTTTAATATATATTTAAAAATGATTATTGTAGCTATTGTGTATGATAAACAATTTGTTAGGTACTTCTCATGACAACTTTTCGTCATCACATACAAGACCATACGTTTTAATTAACGCATGAAAAAGATAAAAAACCCTGTAGAAATATACCTAAAATTCCAGTTAGTTGCTCACCACAAAAGTGAATGGTATTTATTGCTGTTGTAGTTTAAAAAAAAATCTAGGAATTTTCTCATCGCAACGTTTAACAAATCGAAATTTAACTAAAAACAATTTGTTAAATTTGAAACAATGTAGATTCTAGTCTAGCTACGACCTACTGTTTCTGCATCATGGCCACATATGAGGTTTTTTTACGGTGACAGTAAAATATGTGTACTTACTTTTTTTGATGGGTTATATCTTTATAAAGTAGTTATTTTAAAAGACTCTAGGGGTTAAATATCGTAATTAAATATTTCGTGTTTGTGTACTTTTAAAAATTTCATTTTTCATTTTTATTTGATGACATTTATAAATACAATGGATTATGGTCGTTCGTTTGTCTCACTTTTGGTCCAGGGTGGATTTATTAAGGAAAACTTAATCGGTCCAGTTCAATAACCACGCACTAAGTGTAACATTCCATCAGTATCTCCTTGAACCAGCGTCCTTGTGGTCGGTGCATTCGCGGGGTCGCCGGACATTCCTTCCATTGAGGAATGCCCCTCAGGCTCCTCGATGGACACAAACATTCTGCCCGCTCTCCGCACCCTCTTGAACTGTTTTCAAGCTCGCTCCCCACGATACTACCTGAACAGGCTTTCGCACACATGTAAAACCGAGCGAATCCTCTGCATACCTCGAACGCTTCGTCCATTTCAAAACTGCCGAATTGTCACGTCTTCCGCCGTAACGAGAGCGGCCCGTCGAAAAAGTGCGCAATTACGGTTCTCGTTTAATTGACGTTCTCATTTACTCTTCGACAGCCGACACCCTGCCCCGTCAACGGGGGAATTCAGTCGGCAAAGTCGATTCCGACGGACTTTCCCACAACACGACGGCTGCGATCGCACGTCACTGGAAAAACAAAATGATGGCATTTATGAATGAACATTGTATTCGAAAAGTTATCAAGGTTAAGTGATAGGAAGTTACAAGTAATGTAAACGAGATAATATTTTCATAATCTCTTTATTGAGGGCGTAGTATTGTGGTTTCTACTTGTTTATTTGAAAACACACGGTGCGTATTTTAATCGTGATTGTTGCTGCTGCTTTTGGAAGCGTTTTAACAATGGTTGCAGGACCGTATTGTGGTTTTTGTTTGTTTTAATTAGCGACTTCCTTATTGTAAATAATTATTCGTCTTTTCTGCCCATCACTTGCTTCGTTAACAATCGTTTCAAAATTGAGTATTTTGTTACGAGGAAGGTAATAATATGCGGTAAACTCGTTCGGAGAAGGTACATTCTTTGCTCCTAATCACAGGGCGGTAACCATCGGATTGTAATGGAGGCCCGTTCGCCCGTTCTGATTTCAACATGATACGTCTCACGACCGAACTGCGATACAGGGTGGGGAATCCATAACGAGCTTATTTTGTGTAAAGTCGTTAGATAAGTGGGAGCACAATAATTTATCTGTCGGACTCATGAATGAGGTAGTAGAGGAATAGCGCGATTTTTATTGAATGAACGTTGAGCAACATCATTTTATCTGACCTGACAGGGCACTGCATATATAGGTCATTCCACGTCAAAGTGACGCATTGCTAATTATTTACGCCAGCGTCATTGAACGTACGAAGTGTACTTTATTGGAATTTGCTCGCTAATTATCGGGTCTTTCTCTGCGATTTTTTTTGTGCGTTATCGATCGAGCCATTAGGGACGGCTCGTGGTCCGAAGGATATTCCTAGTAATATCAATTAGATTAATTAACGGGTCCCCTGTCACCAACGAACGAACACACACCATGAGCGGCAATGGCGAGTGCATCGGTGGCATTGACCCAGGGGCCGCCCAAGTTGAATGCGTTCAGAGCTCTCTGTTATATAACGGGGTTCTTATTGTACACAAGCGACGCCGTACGCCAGAAGGCGGCGCTACAGACCTTGAACCCCCTTGACTCCTTATCGATTTCCACCTAAATCTTTATCATGTCCGTGTGAAGGACCGCTCTCAGAATGGCGTTCTCGTCGACGAACTACACCTCTCTGGTCGGACCGGAATGCGCCAGCCTAACCCGCCGTCATCTGTCGGACCTCTTTTCTCGGAACCGACCGCCGAACTCGCTTCCAAAAATCGCCTTCGAACGTCGCCGTCCACGGAAAACGACCGGGTCGGATGCCCACACACCATTTTCCGAGTTCGTAAAGTGCCGTGACGTAATTGCGTGGCGCCTTTTGACGTCACGTAACGCACCGCGCAGTCATTGATCGGAACCGGCATGAAGGCTGTCGGGATTGTTTCGATAAAAGTGGCCGTTGGTGGTGATTGATCAATTCGGATCTGGTGATAATTCCGCGAACATCGCCGCGGGGAGGTGCGGACCGTTTTGCGAGGTGGGTCGGTTTGGTGTCGCCGCCGAGAAAAATTAGACGCACTTCGTCGTAATACGGGCGGAATGTTGACGTATTTGGTGAAGATTTGAATCGTAGCCTTTGGATTCCGAGTATACAACTTCCGGAGCGGGCGAGTCCAAAATAAATGCCGGGGTGGCACCGGCCCCTCCACAACAAGACCACTGCGCCATCTCACCAAGTCCCGCCGTTTCCTTCAGTCGTTTCGAATGTTCGAGTTAGGAGTGTGGTACCGTGTCGTGTGTTCTTATCGAATTTGTTCGGTTTTTTTTTTTGTTTTTTTGTTTTTCCGAAATTATTTCACTCACGATCGCTCGTTCGAGCATCAATCGACGATAAAATGCAGTGGAGGAAGGAGCAGTGCGAAGTGTTCGAACAGGATGTGGTGTCTGAAACCCCGACGAACACGTGTACACACGACACATGATTCTGACAGGATGCTGCGGCGGCACAGGAAACTATTTGTTATGCTCGTTCGAGGTAAGATGTTCGCATGGGGGCGACCTCCGATCCGGACGGGTCGAAACGCGGGACCTCGGAGGGACCTCCGACGCCGCTGGCGGGCGAAGGAATTCGCGGATGTGGCCAACATGTCGGCGGCACAGATGGAGTCGCGATTGTGAACGGTCTTCCGTGTTGTAATTGGAATGCGCGCGGTCCGTTATAACGCAAACAAAACAAACCTTTCCGCTCTCTTCGCGCCCGCGACCGTCGAGGAACCGTTTAATTGCGCATAACTGGCATATTTGCGCCGAAGACCCGGTGGTCGTCCCCGTCGCGTGCACGCGCCGCTCACGACCGACGCACATTGTCATGATGTTGCAATAATTAGGCGGCTATGACGGCGCGCTCAGCCTACTACGATGACGCACCGTCCGCAGTTCTTCATTCATGAGGCAGGCGGAGTGCACCGCGGACGCGGCCGATGCGTTTTTCGGCGTGGAGGAGGTTCGGAGGCGTCTTCGTCGTTCGCGCGCACGACGTCGCCGTCGTCGTCGCGGATCCTCACGCACAGGAAGGTCGTCCATGTTTGATTTCTGCGTACCGTGACGACCTCGTTTCCGCGGCCGGCCTTGGTACCGTACGCCTTCCGTCTTGGTTCTCATTCATAGACAAGTGCGATTGTAATTACGACATATCAACTGTCAGGCTTGCGATGACATTGTTCTATTAATAATGGCCAGATCGTGTGAGTCAAGCGAGACGATTTGGCCAAGTCGGTGGATGACGTGTCAGTAGTGACATCGCCGGTTACATTCTTTCGGAATTCGTCGACAATTTTGATGTCCTTATTATTTGACTCTGCATAAAAACCGACGTAAAATGAACTAACTAGTTCGCACGACTAGCGAAGTCGCGGGTCAACGAACCGAGGAATTTCAAGAATTTCGATGTGATTCTCTCGATGGAAACCCCTCGCGATTTTTCGAATTTCGAGACAAAATTACCTTAAACGGGCTTGCAAGATCGATACTTGAGAAATAATTCTGTTCTATATTCTTCGCGCGATTTTTGTTAAATAATAACAATTTATTATTTCATTATAAAATTATAACCGTTAAAAAAGTAGATTGTTACTTTTCCAAAATCCAAATATTTATTTCTTTTTATAAAAATTAAAAAACAACGTGTAACTGAGAACCTAATTGTTTTTAAAACCAACTTGTTAGTGCAGAATTCTTTCTTACCATACATAACGGTATTACAAGTCGAAATTTAAGGGAGGAGTGGACCGAAATTGCACACCGAGCTGTCAAATACATTTTAAGTCTTCTTGATGTAACAAAATTTGTCAAAATATGATAAACGAAACGTTTAATTTTATAATTTGTTCAGTTTAACGTAAAATGATAACGAATATTTGTGAAAAATCAAAACAAAATGGTCGCCCCCCCTTTGCGCTTGATATGACTTATTTTTTGTATCAACAATGATTTAATAAGGTTAATTTTTTCCCACTTTAATTACTACATCTTTCACTTGAATTTTTTATCGCCAGTTATTTTCGTCTGAGAAAATCGATTAAAGGTTTATGACAGATCGTTACTTATTGTATGAAAGACTGCAGTTTTTGTCAGTTTCAATTTTTATGTAATAATTACTATTAATCGTAATATGCAAAATTCTGCGAATCATGTATTTAGTGTCGTTTCGTACTGTCAAAAACATGACTTTCCTACATAATTAAAGAAATTTCCGACTCACGTAGAAAATGTGAAATAGAAAGTTGTAAGAGGGTCACCTGAAATAGCTACCAGTTATTCACTATTTAACAAGGTTCATTTACTTCCTTTTTTTCAGCTTAACATGTATGTATGTTACTTTTTTTTTGTAATTACACTGCTTTTGTAGTTAGTAAACAAACTGTGTAATACCATTTTCATATCAGTGAATTAAAAAGCACCGTAACTTTTTCTGGTGAACAATGTTTTGATAGAATTTTATCAGTTTTAGACCTGCATTTTTTTGTTTATTTTTTTATTTGAAAAAAAGCATTAATTGTGATGTTTCTTGACGAGATAGAACTTGTCATTTTATTAAATCCACGGCTGTCAGGCTGTCACGGCCGGATATTCACATGTCATCATGGATGTTGCTTTCAACTGATGATATACTTTTAATCCAGCGTAATTCAGCGCTAATGATCAATATTAAAGAAATTTTCTGACATATGACATGATCATAATAATACTGCATTTTGAATTTAATTTTTTTTATTATTATCAATTTATTTAAGGTATTTATATTGTTATTATTTAGAACCATAACTTGCCAAATTTTGAAATATTTTTGTGAGAGAACGTATTATATTTAACTAAAATATTAAGCGTATTTTCACATAAAGTTTGTAAAATTCTATAATTTATTCCTCTTATTATAAAAATTACGTCTTCCACATTGACAATCGTTTATATGAAAATTATACAATTGAATTCATTTGTTATTAAAAATGCCAAGGCTATATTTTACTCTCTTTCGAACAATAAATATGTAAGTGCTTTTGATAGAAGTTAACGCATTTTTAAAATAAATCTCCTTAATAATGGAGTGCATATTAAATTGCAATAAAAATGATAAAATAATGATGAAACTTTCCCTTTACCTTGGGTCAGTCTTTCTGAAATCGCATCCATAAAAGCTGAAAATAGCCTTGATGTCTTGTATACCTGAACACAAATGAACATGAATGGACAAACGTAACTAGAACGGAAGGGTTTAGAACGACCTTCGATAAAAATTAACTTTTTATAATGAAATAGATATTGATTACTGTATAAAAATATACTTTTGCTTTATTTTTTTGCATGTGAACGAGGCAACAGAGCGCGGTCAAATTACATACAAAGCTTTAAACACCCCTGACGTTTTTGAACTTATCCGAAAACAAAATCCCGTCTGCGGCGTTTTTCTTATTAAATATAGGAAGTCGTAATCGTAACTTTACTCATTTGAGCTAAGGTCGAGGTTCTTTCCTTTGAAAGCTGCTAAACATTTTGCTGCTAGCAGAATTACTACATGTCGATGGTCATTGCTTCGTCGTCTCCAGTAGTACCAGGAAACAATATAATTATGTATACTTTCATGTTTGAATACTCTCTGTATGTACATCTTGGTCTGCAAAATTCAAATTTTCGAAAATGTTTCAACTTGAATTAATGAAAACAGTTTTTTCGTAATTTAAAAGTAGATTCAGAATATTAAAATAGTATCGATTTACTGTTTATTTAGCCTGTAATTTTTATTAACAGAACACTGCTGTAGAAAGTAACCGAATTTTCATTTAGATTTGGAACACTTGAGATTCAGATCCGCTATGTTTATACGCGATATGTTGTGAATGTTGTCATGCTGGGGGGTAACTACGGTATTTCGTTTGTGTATTACTGAGCTGAACGGGCGGGAGGTTGTTGACTGGTCGTGTTGTGATTCTGTCTGAGGCCTGCATTCTTTCAGCAGGTCATACAATCATGTCTCATACTTCAGTCTTGAACCGTTCGATTTGCCGCTGCACCGGCAGTGGAGAAGTGGTTATTCGACATTTTCACACTGTAAAATAATAATGAATTGACTTATATACAAGTTTTACACAAGTACATGAGAACTTAACTAATTTACTTTTAACTTTTTTCATTATTGTTATTATTAATATCATTTTAATTGATGTTTATAGTGGCGGATGTTGGGCTGTTACCATTTCCCCACTTTAACAAATTCCTGAATGGCATTAAAAAAATTGTTTGAATTTTATCATCAACAAGACAACGTGTCAAAGTGAATGTAATCGTGAGAGAAATTATTAACACGTATGGAAATGGAATAGCTTTTTGTGAAATAATTTTAATGCAACTCTTGGAGTTGTGGTCAGAGATGTAATTTAAGAAACGCTATTTATCGATTTATTTACTATTGCTCCAATTAGTTTTTAAAAATTTGCCTTATGCNNTATAAATTATTGAGCCATTTACGTGGTCTGCTAAAAAGAAAATTGAAATTAAACGTCATTTTACATTTGTATTTGACTGTGTGAACTAAATTGTGTTGTTGATGTAAATAATACTGTAGATAACTAACGTTACTCCATTACAAAATCGACTTGTAATTTTGGTATAGTTTACAAAAGTTAATAATGGTTATTTCATAATCAATATCGATATGTTTATATTTATGCTCTTGAGTATTTTCCATTTCATGAAAAATATCTGTACAAGTAGTAACTAGGAAAATGTATTAATATTTTTTAGTGAACAATATTGATCCAATTTTACTTTTGTTTATTTTTTTGGAAAATTAAATACATTTGAAACAGGATTACATAAACATTGCATAAAAAAACTGATGTTTCATTCACGAAATTTGTTGCTTCATCAATAAAGTCGCAGTTTCAGCTAACGTGTATGGATTATATTGTATTGTACTTTAATTTTATGAATAAACCATTGAAATTTATTATTAATTGAAAGAAACGCTTTTAAACCGGTAGCAACTTCATTATATCCAGATATATGGGTTGACGTTTATAGTTAAAAATCACCATTGCAACATGAAATTACCTGCTCGAATACATTTCGCCGAGTAATTTTTTATTTTGTTATTTTTAATATTCCAAAATTTGGGACGGTCCCTATGGCAATAAAAGTCAATTAGGAAACATTTTAAATAATTCATGTTGGACAGAAATCTCTACACAATACTTAATTTAATAATTTGATACTTCGTGTAAAAAAACATTATGTTGCATTATAAAAAGTAATAATGAATTAAGGATTAAAAGAATCATCGTCTTTGCAAGATTTAAAAAGAAATTGCGGCCGAATTAGATTAAATTAATAAATATTTTTATTAACTTCATGTTACCCCGTAATTCTTCGTGAATCTTCGCGTACATCTTTGGTTATTCTGACCATTGATAAGTTAGCATTCTTAACATGTTGATAGTGATGATGTAATAATCATCCGTAAAACAATGTTAACTGTTTTTGAATTAGTACTGTTACTTTGCAAATTATTTCTGTATTGAATCATTGCACTGGTTATTGGACTAGATGTATTCATTGATTTATATATTTAGTTAAAATGGCCGCCATTCTGCTTCCATATTTTCTGAAATTGAAGTGATATACGATGCACCTGGCGAGACGGTTTGTATCTCCCTATTGGCTAGAACTTGCCTAACCACCCGTCACATATATGCGAGAGCAAACCATATTCTCACTCACCCCTAGTTTTATATTGTAATTGAATGTTGACGACGATTCACATGCCCTACGGCGCAGTAATAATTACAGTCTAGGTTCCTTATTACGGATTTTCGATTACTAAACGTTTTTCCTGAAGGAAAACTTAATTAAATGCCGTCACTAAATTGCATGTTATGGCATACAGTCAATAAAGCAGATAAGGGTTGACCAGAAAAACAAAATCTTACCCTTAGATGCCCTTTCTGAAAATAAAATGTAATTTAATATAAATTTATATTGGTCATTTAATAATTTAAAATTTAATTTAATTTGTCATTTAAAAATGACAAATTAGCAAATGTTAAATTTATTAAAAATTTCGCTTAAAATAGGATTCATATTTTGTGTTTCCTTTTTTTTTATATTGATTTCAAATCTAATAAGGAAAAGAGACATTTTTTATTGTATCAGATTACAATATTACCTTGATGCAAGGGTTTAATGTGAACAACAGTTTGATCTGAATTTGACTATATAATAGTCTTTCTTTTAAGTGCAGATTAAGTAATATTTTGTGATAATAAGAATTTTATTTTAAAAAACTCCAAAAATAACGTTGATGCCTAATATGTTCGTTAACACTTTCTTAATAATTTTTTTATGATTGATATTAATACAGCATCATGATTAGTACAATTGAATTACTAGAAGCAAAAAAGTTGCCTATTCTCTTTGCATATTTGATTGACGTATTATTATATATGCACATCTTAATGTGGAAGTACTTTCTATAGATTGTTCTAAAAAAGTGAAACATTTGTTTTTATTCTGTCTGGCATCGTCAAAATTAGACGAATCATTAAAATATTTCTATAAGAATATTTATCCTGGAAAAGAAAAAGCAATAAAGCCAAGAAAACGCTAGAATACAAAATTCGAAAATGGAAGCAGGGATTATTCCTACCGATATCCACCTTAAAGTATGTTACAAAAAAGTTCAGCCGATCACGCTCTAATTCTTTCAATCTAAAATATTTTGACATTTTATGGTAATTGTAACACTGACATGTGGTTTTAAAGAGTGTTTAATTCATTAGAATGAGCCGTGAAAATTATATCACGACTAAAGTGTGATACAATTCAAAAATCTGTTTACTTCTCACTTTTACGCGAAATTTTGTGAAAATCCAGAATAAAACTTCCTGAATATGGTTTGAAACATTTGCATACGTAGAAACCAATGATAGAACACCTAAACATAAATCTGAATTTACACCACCTGTTGATATCAATAACAGTCTAGGAAACATTGTTCAGAGTGGTTATGACCATCAGATTGGAAGTCTATTTCGTCAAGCTTGTTGGTATGAGTAAAATTTGACATCATACGCCCCAACTGTGAATTATAAAGTCCACATTGAAAAAATTGTGCTTTTTATTTGTATAATTTATGCAGATAGTTTTATGATTTTTGATTAAAACATAAAAAGGTGTTTGGGGCATACATTAAATAAGAGGGATATCAAAAGAATGCAAATACGCTGCTGGAAGTTGAAAGGTAACAACTACAAAACCATAAGCACACTTGGACACTCAAGAAGAAAATGAACCTTTCACAAAGCTAAAGCTGCTTGTTGGATTTATCACTTGATTTTAGAAGTAACTGATAGCAGTGTTTAATTTGTTATCATTTTATTGCGAACCCAACATTCAATTTCAATATTTAAATATTTACACATTTCTTTATGTATTGTGACCATAGTTATGACCTGTGGGACAAGATATATTTTGGAAATAACCTTTGTTAATACAACATGCTCATAAGATAAGTAACGATAAATTTGCAAATTAAAAAATTGCAGGAAAATTAAAAATAAATTTACACCATTTTTAGTGATAATTAAAAATCAATGTAGAAATAGAGTGTTTTCTGTAATTTCGATCATTAATTTATTCATTTTAATAATAATATCGCTGTTATCTTAAATTTTCTTGTATTTGTTTCTTTTTTACCGCATTTCTGTAACATATACTAAACAAGTTAACACGTGATCTATTGATGTATGTTTCAAATGAACTGCGCATATGCAGGTAATTTTAGATAGCTTAGCACTCCCAAATGCTAGATAGTTAAGTAAAATAGTTAACGTGGATGTCTCTTATGATAAAAGAAGTGAAACAAAAAACCGTGATGTCGATTTGTATAATCATTAAAGGTGCAATTAATTTTAATATGTTATGTATAATTTGTTAAGATTCCTTGGAATACCTATGTTTGGTGTTGTTGAATTTAATTATGAATAAACAGAAAAAAAGCTTCTTTCACCACCACAGTAGAATCTCATTAATCAGAACTCCTTATTATTCCAACAACATTCAGATAACCAATAAAAATAACGAGACATTTTTTATTTAAATACTATATTTCTCTTGTATTGGTCCTTTAGTTGATGTTAAATATGGGTACAAATAAAGAAAACACACACACACATATAATGTTATATATGTACGTGAAGCTAATAAGATGTATTACAATAATTTGAAAAAGTAAAACCTTTTGTTTCTATTTGGGTGATTGTACCACAGTGATGTATTAAAACTTGACTACCACCAAAAACTGGTGTTCGACTTCCAAGTTTATTTTGAAATAAAATACTTTTAAGAAATATAAAAACATCTGCACCAAATCTTTTTGGTTGTATTTGAAGAAAGCTGTTTGGACGAAGTTCCTTGCCAAATTAGTCAAAAAAATCTCCTTAAACATTATTTAAAATTTGGTTGCCAAATTGTCTAATTTGTTCATATAATTTCTAACAAGTAGTAATTAATTTGTACATTTTTTTTAAGTGTACGTCTTCTGTGTTATACCGTACGATCGAAAAAAAAAAAAAGAATC
>QDEB01009086.1:0-16408 GCA_004193795.1 Asbolus verrucosus | reverse complement strand
TATATATATATACACACACACACACACATTAGAAATACAACATAACCTCACAAAACAACTATTTCTTGTTTTATTTACCTGAAAACTAGTTATGCTGTGTAAGGGAACTGGTTATGAATTTAAAAAAATTCTTTTATTCAAAAAGTGCAAAAAAATTACTTGAATTATCGTTAAATTCTTTTTTTCAGTGAGTATCAAAATATGGAATCACATAACCTCAATGTGATATACAAACACATGCAGTTCAGCTATTGTTTACTTCTACAAAAAATTTGCGATGTACTCTCACGAAGAATGTTTTTCATTGGTTAATATTTCAATTACCATTTTCGAATCATTTATTTACTTTATTGAAACGGAAACACCCTCGCACATTCGGCCAAACATTAACTTCAGCAAGATTAGAAATATTGTACTTCATAATAATTATAGTTAACTACACGTCCTTTGCCTAAATCATTACACTAATTATAATGGGAGTGCTCAGCTGCTTTATTGTGCAATATTCCAAAAATTACAAAGTATCTGAAAGAGTTAAAAGTACTTCATCAGTTCTTGATAAATAAATAAAAATTAAATACATTCAATATTAAGAAAAATTTACAGGGATTCTACAATTACATACTTGAATGTCAGCATTTATATGGATACCATCTGCAAAAATATATGATAAAGTATGTTAAAAAGTTAACAGGATGTTCAGAGGATCAAAGGATAAACATAATAAAAAGAATTCTAGGTGTTAAGTCTTAAACGGTACGTAAAATAATATGCACTCCAGAATCAGTAAGCACAGGTTCTGAAAGCTCTCCAACTTTTAGTGCGAATGAAGCTTCTTCGAAAGGTTTTTGCATAGCTCCTTTCTTAAATGATCCCAGATCTCCTCCACGTTTTGCAGATGAACAATCAGAGTATTTTGAGGCTAAATCAGCGAAAGATACCTTTCCTTAAACAATTTGTTCACGATATGCTAAAGATGAATGCATTACACTGGACCAATATTTTTCCTTCTCCCACTTACATTTGACTAAATCTAAAGCTTCTTCTTTTGTCCGAGTTATATTTTCCTCTCTCCATGAAGACGGTCGTCGCGAATCTTTATGTTTGACCAACAAGTGGGAACACTGCACTTGCTCTGGACCACTCGATGATACTGGCTCTGCAGGTTTGTCTGGAACGTCCCACTGGGACTCTTTGGTGTAGATGTTCAGATAGTAATGTTGGCCTGGAATCAGCACAGAATTTTATAATCTGCACAAAATGATCAGAAAACGAGAAAAAAAAAGGGCGACTACCAAACGTCAACAATAACAAAGGAAATTTATGCTGAATAGAAACGCTACTGATGAGAAATGAGGTTTGGTACAAAACAGACAAATTCGTTATTAAAATAAAAATATTTAATAAGTAATAACGAACCGGTTGACCGACTTAACCGCTTTTCCCATCCGGCAGGTAACTGTTCGTCCGCCATTTTCCCTTGAATGTGTGTTTAGTGTTTATGGCAAACTTCTCTCCAAAATCGAATTCGGTCCGAATCGTCTCTTGTTCGTCAAGTCTCGCACATTACTGTTATCGTCGCTTCGGTGATTGGTTAATTTGTTACAATCCCCACAAATCTTCCAATCAAAACGGTGGAAAGTGGGGGGCCACGTGTAAATGAAGGTTACAGTTTCATGTGATGTTAGCCACATACAATTTTGTAATCAGCTGGGCGGTGACAGTTCGATTTTGGACGTTTCCGTGGTTAGGTATTGACGCGTGCAACGCTCGACACGTCAGTTTCGGCAACCACTGTTTTTATTTATATGCTGTTCTGTTAGTTTTTATTTATTTTTGATCTTTTAATTCCCTTACAAAGATATTATTTTCAATAATATGGTGACTGTGTAGCAACTCTTTCTTTTTTTAAGTAACTGGAATCTGTTAAGTGGTTGTTGGTGAAAGTGTGGGGGTGTTCTTTTATGGTAAACAAAACGTATTCTTCTTTTTTGGAATCAATTTAGGTAAGTTGCATTATTTTTTGCTTGGCGATATTTTTTCGTGTTTGTTTTTCTTGATTATTTTTTTAAAAATTGGGTCATCATAAAATAAAGCTGATAAATTATATATTAAATGTTAATGTAACAATTGGCAGAATGCGGAAGAGAAAATATGTTGAAGGTTATAAGGTTTAATTTCTTAGAAAATGGTTATTTAGTGTCAAAATTATTAGTGAAAACACCTGTTGAAAGGTATAGACAGGTGAAATAAGACCTGTGTGTTACCTCTGGTTGAATGACTCATCGTCAGGTTTTTGTTACATTGCGATCTCTCCAAACTGCTCCAAACCATAATTTTTTTGTTAACTTACCTTTTCCAGTTTCTTGTTTATTTTTATGATAATTTATTAGTGGGTACAACCAATTTTTTTTCAAATAATTAATAAAGAAGTGTATATATAATTGGTGTATATTTTTAACTAGTTACTAGATAGATAATGATCATTATTATCTTAAAAATTACTTCATATATTCAATTTTCTCATTTTTTTATTCTATACATTGTTCGTTTTTTGATATGAGTACTCAATCACGAAGCCCTGAAATAAAAATTGGGAATATAACAAAGTGGGAATTTATTACAGAAGTCAGTTATAGTTGTACAGTCAAGTAAATTTGTATAAATTGTATAATAATTGTATATTGTGGTTGCTGGGTGCAAAACACCCTGTATCCACTGATAATTATAAATGTGTTAAAATTTTTATATAATGATGTAAACCAATAAGATTGTGTTACTCATAGTTTCATCTCCACATTTAGCGTCATATGATGACCCAGGACATGAAACAGTAACAGAGACTGATAAAAATTATCATAAGTATTATTTGAAGAAAAAAGAATAAGATGATGATACTTGGTAGTGAACTACAAGAAGGGTTCGAATGATATTTCCTTTGCAGACAAAGCGGCATGCAGGGATAGAAGTTAAAGGTTATTGTGTTATTTCTAATTCGTCAAATGTCTAAATATTTACAGTTGTCAGTTTTCGTTAAAGCTATATCTCTACAATATTGTGTAATTTTTAAAATTTTATTCTTAATACCTTTTGCTAAAAATGTATTAAAAATAAATAAAATCGAACGATGGCAGCAATTAAATAAAGGTACCTCTTTCTAGTTACTAGTGGGTTGTGGAATGCGTCCATTCATGATTTTTAAGTAAAAATGAAGATACTTAGCCTTAACGTTTCTTATTTTATAGGAGTACATGTTTACATCCCACAGATATGTAGTTTTATTAAAACTAATGTAACGTATGCCGAAAATCATGTTTTGATTGAAAAAGTACTCTTTCAACTTTTTCGGGGATGCTATAATAATACCAGACATACTTATGATTATTATTTTAATAAAATTGACTGTAGATAGGTAATAGTTAACATTGCTTTTGATAAAAGGTGAGTTTATTAGGTTATGTATCTAGTTTTAAATAATTTTTAAAGTTTAAATTCAATAAAAGATATGAAAAAAAATGGATTTAACAATAAGTAACATATTATTATCCACTTAAACTGTTTTAACACAATTTATGTAAGACAACGAGACTTGCGCTCAAGTTAAAATATTTTATATTCTATGTAAAGTTTTGTACCATACACACACAGCTTCTTTATTATTCTTTTTTTTTTTTTTAATGCAGAATCATACGGTCTCAATACAGTTTTACAGTTTGACAAGCTAAATTAAGAATTAGATTTTTAAAATTCTTGAATAAATGGAAATACAAGTTTCAAATAATTGAACTTAAAATTCTGACATACTTCTTATCAATTTTGAGTGATAATTTTAATAATAAATGACCATGTTTGTGGTTAAATGGTTAGGTTATGATTCTAAAGGCTATACTAATTTCGTTGTTCATAATTATGATAATAATAAATAATCAAGTATTAAAATAAGAATACACTATAAAGGGTTCAATTCTTGATTTTCCAAATATTTCTTTAAATGACAGGGTACCCACAATGTTGCAATAGAATAAGGAGCTAAAAATGACTAAAATTGACATACTTGAAATTAAAGAATTGCTATAAATGTACTGCTTTTTTTCTTAACATGCATAAAAGGCCACCCTTGTAAAATTTTACATTTAATAGAATGCATCAAATGAAGTGAATGATTTTCATTAATATAATTATTAATTATTTAAATAGCAAAACTATTTTAAATGTCCTAAAATAAAGAATAGTTTGTAACGACACATTTGGCATTTGGTCGGACTTTTCCTATTCTTTAATCCAAGGATTAAGTAAAATTTTGATTAGAGCAGAAAAGAATTCTTGTGACATGTTCAAATAATTAATTTAAAAAACGTATATTTATACGATAATTAAAAAGGTCTAGTGTTGAAAAATATATTATTTTGTGTACTACGTGCTCGTGTCCTCCATGTTTAGATTCACAATACTGTTTTATCAGTGAACATTTAGGAAAATTATTGCACGTCTGGTACAAACTAATTTAAATAATCCTAAGTAAATTATGCATATAATAATTGTTATATACATTTAAAGCACCCATTATTTATGGCAAGATTATCTAGAAAATGACTTAGGATTCGAAACTGGTGTTTGTAGTGCTATTAAAGCGGTACAATAATGAATGTACACTCATTTTGATCTCTGATGGGTGTTTGATTGTTACTTAATGGTACTCCAAATTTTGCTTTACATTAGTTGATATTGAATATATTTTCCTTTTTTCGCATGTATACATAATAGCGTTTTTATTCATTTTTATTATTTTTAATATTTATTACGTTTTAATCAGCATATTAAAGCGAAGACTTGAGGACAAGGTTTTTAAATTAATTTTTATTTTAATGAAAATTTTTTTTAATGACATCTTGAATTCAGTGTAGAGTGATTTTGAGTTAAATTTTCTATACGTTGCACAGCTGCTTATTAATTTTAGGAGTTAGTAAGTATTTAATTTGAGAGTTAGAATGACATTATCTGCTTTCTTATTTTTAGGAAATTCAGCTGTTTTGGTTTGAGTATATTGTGACGACCTTATGATGCACTGAAAAATTTGGCGTTTCATGAAAAAAAACTTTATTCATTACAACGAAGCGTTCATTTTTGGAAATGATGAGCTCTGATTGATTATTTTAAATTAAATTATCAAACGAACTACGTGTTGTTTGTGATGCTTTCGCTCATTATTGTACCCCGATTATTACAGAAAGAATAATCTCGCCGTTTTATTGTAAAAAATTATTGTTACTGAGATTGAATCTAAAGTTTTTAGTTTCTGTTGCGGTATTTATCAATACTTCATGTGAATGTTGTTTGTATTTGTTGTTATTTTTCCATTTTCTCTTTTACCTTTCTAAGATTGTAACCAAGTGATGTTAGAAATCGTTATATTTATAAAAGTAAATCAGGTGTGTAGGAAAGAATAATTACCTAATAATGACAGAATAGTAGGTACTTACCACCGCACGAAAATCTGGGTCAGCGGTTTTCGTTTAGTATTCGTAAAATACATACGATAATTAAAAAAGTACAGCGACCATATAAAATAAATTTTAACGATAAAAACGAATGCAAATTTAAAACAAAGCAAATAATATGCAGTGGAAAGTGCTATGTATTAATATTGTTAGTAAGTACACAATTATTAAGCAATATTTGATAAAAAAAAGAAACATAGTACCTATTTAACAATAATTGTGTATTGTAAATAACAACAATAATAAAAATATCATAATTTAATTCACTAAACACGCATGGAATATATTGGTCATTGACACAGACGCCGGTATAATAATTGTTATACGACCATAGTTAGAGCCAACGTGACCCACTGTTCTGCTCTGGTTGACTAATTCAGTATACTTGATATACAACTAGCATAAACTTTAAATAATAAGTAATTCTGCAAGAGAATGTCGTATCAAATATACGTTATTTTAAATGTGTTATGGCTATTTAAAAATATTTTGACTTTTTATTTACGTGCAATTGTATTTGGTGAGTTTGTTTATTATACTACATATTACGTTAGGTATTACATTAAGCAAAAGCGATTAATATTTTACAATGAGGAGGTAGTAGAAGGTCATTTGTTAATGTGGGTGTACACGGTATAGAGAAATTCTGGTCGTGCAGAAAATTATATTAATTTTTGAAGCGTAAATGGTTTGTTTTTTTTTGGTAAATTAAACCTTGAGGCTTTTAGTTGTTACATAAATATTAATTTAGATTACTGGCGGCGCTAAGAATTTTTACTCGACGGGACCAATGTGAGAGTGGTTTAGATTATGGAGAACTTAAATTTTGCTTGATATAACAACAATAAAGTTTAATCAAATACAAATGGAAAAAAATATTACTTAATGTGGCATTGGATAGTAAAGTACACGATAAAAAAATTGAAAAAACTCGGTTTTTTAAAGTTCTGCAATACAGTTAGAAGAGGTCAACGATTTTATTAACCATAGTGCTGCCTCTTGATTTAGATAGAAACGCTAGTATTAACATAGCAAGCTTTGTAATGAGATTTGTGTAGTTGCAATTTAAAGAAAAAGAGAACAAACTGTATAGTTAAAAAATCAGATTTCCATTGTTAAAAAAATTATTTTCATCAGGGGTGGGTAAGAAGAACGAGAGCAGTAACTATACAATTTGTTCTCTTTGTTTTTGATTAATTGATGCAGTTATAATTGATTCTAATATTTTTGATAACTGACAACTGAAATGTATGAGTGTATGCTACTAATAATGGAATATTACTGTGACTGTCATAGGATATTATAAACGACATGGATTAAGACAATCAAAGATCTATTATTTACGGCAAATAACCATAAATTTTCAGTTGTCTGTTGCTAATTGCTTTTTTTTAACGTTCGCAATTTGATTTATAACTAGTTCATTTTTTCCTCCCAGTGTTAAATTTGAGAATATTATTATTGGTGATACAGAACGAAATAATGAAGTTCAGGAAGTCTGCATTCAACCACATGGAAGAATTTTGTTTTCAAATTTAATTGAAATTTTCCCAGAAATTAATTTTTTTGCTGTTGTAACGTTTTGTTATAGAAAATAAAATTAATAAATGGCCTATGAATGATGTCAATGGGTTATTGCAGATTAGAATAGTCTGCTATTTTAATTTCGTAACTCTCTAATGATACAACTGTCATCGATTAATCTTACCTCACCTTAGATGGTCGACTCGTTTAGCTTCATTTGGCGTTCCATAATCTAAAGACTGTTCAGATTCTTGTGGCGATACTTTAGATGACGTAAAGGTAACCAATTAAAGGAACAGTTAACCATAATAGAAAGCAGATAAAATTTTTGACAAAGAAGAATTTAGTAAAAAATTTCTTCTAATGTTTATCAATTGTATCCAGAACTTTTTGATTTGATACTGTTCACTATTTCATATTTTCACACTTACAATTAGTATGGATGAATTATTTTTCATAAAAAGTAATACGCCAGTGTTTTTGGACTTTAAAAAAAATATTATCCATTGCAATGCATGTATTGTTGTATATTTGTTAATGCAACTAATGAGGAAAAATCAGATGGATGTAAAATTAAAATGGTGTGACCAAATTGCGGGAATATTTTAACATAAGTTATATAATTCCTACATTTCCTGCCTTTTTCTTTTTATTTATACCCTAGATATTGTCATGTATCTGCTAAGTTTTAAATTGTTAATTGGATTGGATATGTTTACATCGAACCGGACAAAATTTAGATTTTTTAGCAAAAATATTTATTTATTTGTTAAAATTTTAACTGTTCGCGACATATGCCCACCAACAGAAAAGTTCTAGTTTTCGCACACGATCCACACTAAAAAGTCAGCCACCTTTACTTTTATGAAAACAACATTGTGTGTAAGATATACTTCAGCTTTAAGTTGTAATGGCCAAATTCGTATTTTTATGTGAACGGCTATGTTGTAGTTATATAGTCTTCTTTTACCCATTTAAAACTAAATAATTTTATTTCTATAAAGATTTAAATTCTTTTAGATTAAATGAATTTTATACGCAAATTCCTGCTACAGAGAAAGACATTTTCTTAATTGAGGTGTGCAGGTGAATACATAAATCCCATCTAATGCATATATATCGAAATAGAATATCGAGTAAATATAAAGGCTATTTACATCACACCTCGTGTTAAGAACCTTCAGATGACGTGAAATGAAGTTTTTAGCTTGCGTGAGATCATGGTAAGTAAGCTCTGATGACATCACACGAGATGAGCAATCGCGTGAGCATCCCGAGGCTGCACCCCTCCGGTGCATTTAGAGATGGGAAAATTTCTGGAGGGTGGTGCTCAATATGGCATCCCTTCATATGAATATGGAAATTCGGTTTTGCTTTTTTGTTCAAATAGCGTGGTTGTTTCACAACACCTCGTTTGACTACAACAATAGTCAACCTGTAGGCATCCATGACTAATTCCGTCTAATCCAATGCCAGCTAGCTGTGCGGAATGTAACTCACTGATCACTGTTAAATTCAATTTGATTTAATACGACGGGTAAATCTGTTTTTTTTTTCCTTGGAGGGGAACAATGTTATGGGCAAATTGTGTTTAGTGGTTATCTTCATGGTGACGATATTGATTTATGCATTATTGTTGGAAGTTTAATTTGTAATTTTGTCGTAAAATCGACGTTTTCCGGTTATGCATGTCACAAGGTAAGTGAATGGTAACTTTAACAATCGCTGAGTATCTTTTATAGTTGGTACACGCAGTTCTTCACATAAAAACATTAGGTATGTGGAACACATACTATAGGTGCTGATTCATTATAACAATTCATGTTGATGGTTTAAAAAACGTTATTATTTTGTCAGTACTCAGTGACCCACTGTATTATGCAGAAGTTGCCAAGCAAATTATGATTCTGAAAGGATCGCAGTGGATATTTGACTTCCTCATGAAATATTCGACTTTCTTTAGTGTTATAGATGATCTAAGTGTGTTTCAGACTGTTAATTGCGAAGGTCTACAATTTTTTTACCAGAAATATTGTTTTCTTTATATCTGTTATAGTACATTATTGTATGTCCTAAATATCATGTTATATTGTGAACCAAGTTAAAAATATCTGCGAGTTCAGAGAATTAAAAAGTAATTATGTTTTCTCTTAATTTTTATTTCATTTTTTAATCTCATCACCTATTTTTAGTAAACTTTCATAGTAAAATGATGAAGAAATATGTTACTTTTGGACTAGTGGGTGTCAGAAGATATATAGCTATAGATAGATAGCTATTAAAAATGCATAAAACGTTGCCCCGCCTTTTTAGGTCCCAAAAACCCAAATTCTTAAACCACTTCAAAATTGGGAGGTTCAAAAAATACGTAGAATTCATAAGAAATGTGTTGGAAATTTTTTAATTTTAATATTTTCAAAACGGCATTTCATTTTTGGACTCGGGCGATTGGGATCTTCAAAAATAAGGACACTTAATTAATATAACACATTAGAGAGTTGATTACCTGCGAATATTTTATAAAACCAATAAGTCACTTGATTTGGAGTGTTCATATTGCAGACAAGGGGGAATTTTAAATTTTAAATTAATTAACATGCACCAAAATTGATTACAATGCAAGAAACTGGTTTAATTTTATCACTTTATTTATAAAATAATAATAATAATAATCGTATACCCCTCTGGTTTAGGGCCAGGTGCTAGAATTTTAGTAGGTCGCGCAAGCGCATCTAACATGACTTAATGACCACTACGTATGCAGTGGCCGGGACCGACGGCTTTACATCTCCTCTGAAAGATGTTAAAGACTTAAAAAATCGATGGACTCACTCGAATTTGAACCCGGGACAAAGGGTTTTGAAACCAGATACAAAACCCAGTAGGTTATGCCGCTATATTTCACTTTATTTATTGCTACTCACGATGCAAGGGAATCTGAACCTTAGTAAGTACGATGTAGTATTTATCAAACCATAAATTTAATATTTAAAATTTCACTTCTAAGAGGTTATTAATTTACGATCACAAAGTCTTCTAATATGATGTTGGGCATTTCTCAATAAATTTTGGTTTTATCCAAATCAGTTTGTAGTTTCATGTTTATGGTCTTGATATCTGAAGGAGTTCTGATCAAGTTTACATTTTTCTGGATTGATCTGCAAATTTGGATGGCAAAGATAGCTGAACATACTTTCTTCATATTTCCGAAAGCTTTTCAAATGTGAAAAATAATGTAGCAAAGGGAGATAATGTAGAATGAAGGGAACACTGAATAATGGGAACACTTCACAATCAAGAACAATGAAGATATAAGGTAGTAGAAAAACTAGAGTATTTCAAAATGTCCAAAATGGTATTAATAAGGGTAACAGATCCACATCCTTAACAGTGGCAGCATTTTCTTGAAACCGATACAGAAGCAGTAAACAGTAACTTCATAAGGTTTACTACCAGAGGTTCGTAATGTTATTCTCTAACATTTTATTCATCTCAACGTACACAATTTTTTTGCATGTCAAAATTTACAGATCAACACCGTTGAGTGAACAGTTTGATTAAGAAGATTTTTGACATTTGTTAGTAATAATACTATACTTGCGAAATTTAGAGCGATAACTTTATTTAACTTTAGCTTTATCGATATCCGGAATTTTTTTCCTTAATTTATTAATCTTATGAAAATCGTTAGTGATACTTCACGATTTGAAACTTACAGCATGGGCAATTTTTAAACAGTATTTCCTTTTCTTTTTCCTTTTTCTTATATTAATGTTATAGCAGTGACTTTTTTCTAAATGACGTAGGTAATTTGAAGTAAAAATAAAGAGTTTAACATATATCAAAAATTGATTCTATGATTCCATTATCAGTGGTTGTTACAATACATCATTCTAGTATCTTTTTTGGTGATGTTAAATTTGCTCCTGTTCAAACGGACATATTCCATTAGTGGACTTCGTTCGTCACTAGAAGGATTTATGAAAATTGAAGAACTGGAGTTTTAATTGATGATAGGCAACAATATAGTTCTTCTGTCTTGTCTTCGACGTCTAACATGAGTTTTATTTACAACAATTATCTTTCAAGAACCACAAACAGTTACATCATTTGCTTCTTCGAAATATAGCAGAGATTTAATGGTTATATTTTTAAAACGCCAAACCACTTATTTGAGAATGATTAAATATTAACTGTTACAACTAGTGAAATTTTGCTCCTCAATTGTTTAAAACAAAATAAGAATAAAAGTTTAAAAATTTTCAGTGACTGCTATCCCACAAGCGCACTATGGCGCGCGCCATCGTTGAATAGAAATGAAAATGAAAAAGAAACCTTTAGTCTGTCCGTAGCGCAGTTGTCAGCATCAGCGTGTCAGTTGTTAGCTGTTTATAAAGAGTTTTTTAGTTTGTCAAAGCAAACTATATCCTAATAACCGTTAGAGGACAGCACCACTAATATCTCTCTAACAATATAATAATCTTCAAATGTTGAAAAAATAGTAGATTATACATCGAGGGAGAGAAATGCAATATTTTGCCTAAGGTGCGCTGAGGTGCATCTCTCCTGAGTTGTATATACTATTTTTTCCACGGTTTCATTAATTTAATTAATTAAGAACAAACATTTTTTCATTAAAAATTACATCAGAATTATTGTATTCGAACATAGGCATTTATTTAGTAGTCGCTGAGTGTTGCTGTTATAACAACGCAAATAAAATAAACACAACAGAAAAATGTATCAAAGTGTCTAACGGGTTTAGTACCAATTTAATGCTCAATGGAGAACGTACCAGAAGAAATCTTAACGCCGCAAGTGTTGCAGTATTTAATTTATTACCTACAAAGTCAAGAACACTGTATGATGTTTGTATATCATTTCTTTTTATACGAAGTAGATTCTGCATAATAAAAACTCCTTAGGGAGTATTATACTCCCTAGGGAAAAATCTAATATGTCTCTCCCGATTTTGATATCATAGAAATAGATTTCTATTTCCTACCATGGAAAAACACAGGAGTATCTCGTAGCAACTGACATAATGCAAACATTCGTAGCTGTAGTTATCAGAGACTATTATTTTCTTACTTTGTTGTGTTAGTTTCGACTGTATGCTGTGTTAATATTTTTCTAGAAAAAATTGAAGTTAATTTGTATGGTGTCTTCACAATGAAATGTGTATTTCCTATGAAACATTTTAAAAATTTTTGTGCATCGTGGTTCTTACAATGTCAACATATTTAATATGCCACTGATGCATAAAAATCAAAAAGTATAACAATTTTCCAACAATAGAACCATACCAATCTTGTAATAACAATTAGTTTCAAAAATTGCAAACAATGATCATTGTTTCTAAATCAATATGCGCCATCTATTGGAGATAATGTGAGTTTGGATTCTTGACATTGGTAATATCCGTAGCTCTTCGGAATGTGCGCTAGTCTCTATTTATACCCAGTATCTCTAGTTTGTCGGCTTGTCTTTATTGAGTTGTGGTTACAAAAGTTAAGTCTTATTGTTCGATTTTGTAATTCACATCTTTGTAACAGTGGAAGAAACAGTCTCCTCTGGAGAAGATTGGGAAACTTCTAAGAAAACCATTAAAGTTGAGCTTCCCAATGAAGATGTTAAAACATTCTTCTGCAAATTATGGTGAATGCTGACATTAATATTGGACTTTTTTGAGAATTGTGATGTCAGAATGTGTAGAGTTAATTTCTTTTATGTAAGCATCTTTGTTGGTAGGTAAGAATGCCAAGTAGGGTAATTCCGCTTGCAATCATTCTAGGAAATGCTGAAATTGCTTTTTGAAGGGTTTAAACGTTTCAGAGGGTATCACTTGAGTGAGTATGTGATGCATGGTTTGATGTTCATAATCATGTGTTAATTTTGTTGAGGTGATTTATGAATATTTTGCCAAGAAACGGGGGTAAATTGATCTCCGGATGCTAAATAAAGTGAACAAGTTTGCTGTAATTTTTGAATTGAAGTTCAGTAAAATTTCAGATGAGAGATATTTTAAACCTGTAAAAAAATCATCTCTGTGTGCTTTAAAAGAAATAAAAGATAAAATGCTGGAAAAAAGGGAGTTGTGTTCAGGAGTTAACATAGAAAAGTTTCTGTTGGTAGGTTTGAGCACAAATAATGAACACACGCCATTTCTACACGTTGTGTAGAAACCTGAAAAATCCTAGCAAAAACAGTTATGTATTATAAAGTGAGTCTAACGAATCTGATAAGAAAGAGTGATGCCATAACTTAAGACTCGGCCAGTAGGTTAATTATAGAAAATATCTTTAAACCCGTCTTTCATGTGCCTGAAAGATAGGATATTATCTGCAATTCTTAGTTTCTATTGTTTATGTAGTGTCGTAAACATAAGGTTCGATGATATTTTTTCAGATATTGAAATATGTTAGAACAGTCCAAATTGTTTAATGTTATTGTGTTCTGTTTTATAAACAATGCAGAAATTGTGACCTTGCGAAATAAAAGTAAACTTACTTGATTGCGTAATCATTAACTTTTTTAATTTGATAGCCGTGAAATAATGCTTGTAATATCCGATATTCACCAAAAATAAGTGTTTATTGCAAAGTAATAACCCTTATAATTCTATACTTCTATGAAATCATACTTTTTTTTTTTAGGTGAAGAATATCTCGATTTTCTGGATTCAAAAATATAATTCTCTTGCAGATAAATTTACTTTTTACATGATTTTTGAATCTCCCAATCGATAGTGGTCCAGAAATTAATGTTATTTTAGAGAAATTGATTGTTTGAGGAAATTTGAGACTTTCTGCATGATTTTTAGCGGTTCTAGGGTGATTTTTTGAATCAACCGATTTTGAGTGCTCTAAAATATTTGATGCCTCCTGGGATTAGTGAAAGTGAGTTGGAAAATGATAGACATTGGTGATATTTTGACGATTTTGAATCTTTCGAGTCCCGGTGGTCCAGAGATTAAATGTCATTTTAAGTTTTTGATTTTTTAGCAAAACTTCAGTTTTTACTAAATTTTTAAGGATTTGACTCTTCAGATTTTGAATCGTTTAATCATTCCTGATACTATGATTTATTGAACAATTTTAATGAAATTATTAGAATCAGCCAAACTCAACAAGATATAAAAATGATAAAAAATTCAAATGTCTTGGGTTTTATTCAGATTTGTTTTCTTGTTCTTATTATTGCGAAATGTTTTTCAAACATTTTTTTATGAGTTCTACGTTTTTTTAATGTCTCGATTTTTGAGTGGTTTAAGGATTTGCTTTTTGGAATCAAGAGAGGCGGGACAACGTTTTATGGTGTGGAAATGTTCGATTTTACTTGTTTGGTAAAATATGTTATTTTAGGATCAGGAACATACTTTCAATGTTTTTTTTCAATTTTCTAACCCTTCTCTCCCTGGTTCAGAAATATTATATTAATACCCGCACATATCAGTGTATATTTTGTGCATTATTGCTTATAGTTATCATTAAATATTAATAAATGTTCTTATCATTAAAAAACGTTACATTTTAAAAGTTCAAATTTTAAAATTTCGTGAAATTGTACATAATACAAACGTATATTATTAAAAAAGAAAAAAGTCCAATTTTTAATAAAACAAAATTTCTATTTCATTGACAAAATTGTTAATATTTTGTATAAGTATTTAAATTTTTTGCTTTTACAGTTCTTTTTCGGAAAAGTTGAAAAATGAAAAAATTGGTTTATTGTTTTGGTCAGTTTATCATTAGGGAAAAGATAAAATGGTCTTTAAGTGATGAATCCTCTCGTGTTCCATAAGTGCCTACGTTGTCTTTTTAATTTTTCGGTGCATGTTATCCTTTGTTAAAGTCTTAGACTGGCAAATACGTCTATCTT
This sequence comes from Asbolus verrucosus, assembly GCA_004193795.1. NCBI lineage: Eukaryota > Metazoa > Arthropoda > Insecta > Coleoptera > Tenebrionidae > Asbolus > Asbolus verrucosus. Next base: position 1,505 of record QDEB01009086.1, on the reverse strand, counting down.
GAAATTTAAGCCTAAAGGTCTGCGGAGATCCGTTATTTCGTCAACCAAAGTTACAAAAACTGAATTTGAAGAACGGATTCTACGGAAATAATTAAAAGCGATTTCGTATATTTCATTGGTGTAACGGAAGTTTCCAAGCAATTTCTTTTCATTGTACCGAGCCTACGATAATAAATTTGATAGCTGTTTCAAAAAAATTTCTACCAGACTTTTTTGTGTCCTATAAATTCATCATGGTGCATTAAGGACAAAACTGTAGATTTGAAAAAAGAAATTATCATTTAATTCATTAAATACGTGCATCTAGACAAAATTGTTTTCTTTTTGTGTCTTGCTTTTTAAAAGAATGATGATAATTTCCAGAATATAATAAGATGCTTTTATTTGCGTAATAATTCTAGTAAATGTACAAAATTTCATTTTACTCGCTCGAGCAAGATATTGTCCGGATTTATTGCGGGATTAAGAAATGTTATGAAATTTAGTGCGTTACTGTTATATTCGGCATATCATATAAGAAGTTGCTGATGATGCATTTAGAAAAGATATTTTCGTGTTATAGTTCATAATATTTTGTTATTAAATTTTAAAATATTAACGATAAAAATCCTAAAGGATCTATGGAAAAAACTTTCCTTCTGAGTTCTGTTTATAGGAGTTTCGTGCAGTAATGATGTAGATTAGAATAATATCATATTTTTCAGTTTGAAACAAATCTGTCTTACAATGCTGAAAAGTGGAAAGATTATCATTTCAGAAATAAAATTGAATGTGGCAACACGATAATTCTAAAAAAAGACAAATCAATAATGAAAATCCTCAAAATAGATCAGGGCGATTGCGTTTGATTCTGGGAATACAAGACAAGATTGTTAACCATTTTTGCCTAAAATTTACAAGATATCCATAAAAGTCGTTGTTTTCTGCTACTGGAGCACGCGATGTTAGATTTTACATGTGTTTCATTCATATATAAACATTTTTGTAGAATTTAACGTGTTAAACAGCCTTATAACATTATAAGATTCATGATGCCAAATTTTGACATTTATGTTATTAGACAATAAACCACATTTTTAGAAAACAAACTGATGGAATATAGCACAATGATAAACATACTGTAATTTTTATCATGAAGAATACTGGGAGTGACTGGGAGTGACTGGGAGGTTATCGACAATTTGCGCGTTTAGGCCACGAGTGACTGAAGTCACCAAATATTCCCATAAATGATCAAAACTTGTACGTGAGGGAAAAATTAGAATAACAATACTAAGACTTTGTCAATGTACTATGGTGTATTGTAAATTTAAATTTATTCTGATTGGGAAAATTTGAAAAAAATTGGATTAATTTACTGAGATGCAGTTGTCGAGTCTATAGACGAAAATGGTTAGCAACATTGTTCAGTGGTATGAATGGCACAGAAACAACAGTCGTTATCATAAACATGGAGTATAAGGTGTATTAAAATAGTATTTGAATTTGAAATTCCGAAATGAGCC
>QDEB01009055.1:3810-14919 GCA_004193795.1 Asbolus verrucosus | reverse complement strand
CTCGTTACTGTAAGTTACATTTTTTCTTTTTTTGATTCGAAGTTATGCGGGCCAGTTTGGTACAATTTAATTCTGTACCGAAATATTGCGACTTCTTACATCAGACATTTCTGTTTTCTAAACTTCTCTTTTGCAAGTTCTACACTATTTTGCGAAAATGGAATCCAGTTTTTCGTACAATTTGGTTTAAGAATCTGTTTTTTTATATATGTATATTTTTTTCTAAATTAATGAATTTGTATTTATTTTTCTGGGTATGGCGAATAGTGGACAAAGTAAATTTGCCAGAGTGAGTAAAGTCGGTTATCTCTAATTACGGAATGTAGTAATAGCTTTCGCTAATTGCAGAAAACTCGATCGAATGGAAATGAAACAGAAAATGCGCGTTCTTATCGAAAGTGACTCCTCCGAAAACGCATTTTCCTTGGCGACTGAAAGCGCTTATCACTCTTATTTTACACAAAAATATCTCTTCTCTTGCACAAGTTCGATGTTGTTCAACAGTCGCCATCGCTATCGTTCCCGTTCCTATATCAGAGTCTTAACACGGTTTTCATTTATAATGAAGCAAGAGGAAATGCAACGATTTCGCCATCGCCGAGGTATGTTTACAACCACCGTGGTGAAGAGATTGACACTCCGACGCAGCGAGCAAGGTCACGGTCGTCATCGAGCGAATTATTAAAGCAGAAGAAAGTGAGCTGTTAAATGCTGAAATGTGTCATAAAATGACTTAAGACCCGGCCTTAATGCTGACACACAAACTGATTGCAACTTTATGTAATTGCATATCTGTACTTGTTCTTAGAAATGCGACTGTAATTAGGGCGCAAATTAATAAAAAGAAACAATTTTGATTTAAAATATGTAAATTACCATACAGTAAAATGACGCGTATTACGTTACACCTCAATGAATTTAATTACGAATTTAAGCAAATGTGAACGGGAAATGCATTTAGGAGAGGTAGTCAAAAGGCACATCAGAAGCGTATATGGAGGGGAACAGCCAAATTTTATGAATAATAATAACAGGGCGCAGCTCAGCTGTGTAATTTTTCGGTATTCCAAAAATTTAGAAACCCAAGCAAAAACACGACAATAATACATAATAGGTTAAAAATTAAAACAAGAACTTGATGCAGAGCTGGGACATCCATCAAATGTAACAATTTCCTGGTAGAAATGCTGTCAAGGCTTCGACATGAAATAAATAGTCACATGTGGAAAACAGCGCTTTGATACAGCACCGAAGTCCTTTCAAATGTTGCAAGCGTGTATAAACAGTGTGTTCGATAAAATTATCGTTACTTTCGCCCGAATCATAAAATCTAGATAAATGGGTTAAATGAAGCATACGATAGCGTAACAGCATCGTGAAAAATTAAAATCGGATGAAATCGTTCGAGGGTAAAGTATTTATCCGAATGAAATTCTGATTTATTAGATTTTGGGTAATAACAGCGAATTAAGACACAAAATGTTGGTCAATCGTGCGCGTGATTATCTTAAAGCACCAATTTAACCTTGTAAAAGCGGTCGCACGCTTCCTTGTGTACTCGACTACTCACTACTTGCATTCCCATTCATTATTTTGCAAGAGAGGTGTAGAATCTCAAAACCGGATCATTACCTCTGCACTTGTGCGATTTAAGATTTTTTTCAGCCTCGCATTGATCGCCCCCTAGGCTCTGTTTTACATTCCATAAAAAAAATTCGAAACAGTAACATAGTCTGTAAATTCCAATTAAAAAGAATTAATATTAATTAGCAGGTACATAGTGTAATTAAAAATAAATTTATCGAATGACACGAATATCAGTCACATTTTTTGTAAATATTGTAGATGTCACTTTCACAAATGTTAACAGTCATTTTGAGTTTGTTATTCAGTGAGTCTGAAACATGTTACAATTTTTTTAATTATAATTTTAAAAACAATCTTGAATATTTATAAAAACATTGTTATTCAATAACTGCAGAGTCATTGATTATGAACCCATTGTTAGGAGCGTTGGGCAATATTTACATACGCACGGTATTTTTACACGTCCCATGTGAAAAAATTTGAAATTGCACAGTTATTCAGAGAAAAGCCTAATTTAGGCAATATTTACATTACAAGATGTATTTTGAGTAATAATTTTAAATAATTCGTTTTTTAATTAACCATGTTCGAAATTCTCATGTTTGCTGTTAACAATTAAATATTAATTACGAAGTGATGTAAGTAAATTTTTCAAATTCGTACAGCCTGCTATACCAAACTGAAATTATGCAATTGGTGAATGTAAATACTGTAACAAGGCTGTATGAATTTATTGACTGACCCTCGAAACTTTCTTCGAATCTGAACGACGTGGTGCAGCACTATTGACCCTGATCTCGAACTCAGCCACCGAGAATGAGATATTTAATGAAAACAGGCCTCCAATTCTCATGATGCAGAATAATGAAGCCTCGCGGCCTCGACTTAACACCCCGAAGAACCCGTTAAATCACGAAATTATTCGCTTGAAACGAAAAATTCCATTGTCAGCGGAGAAATGTTGGAAATTTGATAAAACCGCAGAAACGTCGCATTTTCAAGGTTTTGAGAAAATTCGATTTTTAGCTTTCTCTTTCCCTCGTTTCCTGCTTGTATGCTTCGGTTTTAAGTGATATCTCCTGTATATCGACGCTGCTTTCGTTTAAAAACTTGTCTACAATAATCTCTACAAAAATTGTGCGATAATTAGCTTTTTTGCAACACCGTGTACTTGCATCAATAAAAAAATTTCGATCTCTTCAAGTGAGGGGCGAAATTGAAACCAGACATTGTGATGGTACATGTTTTTTATTTACTTTTACTTCAAAATATGCATCCGCCTGTATATGTAAAGGATAGTAAATTGGTTTTTCGGTTCAATTACGTATTTTAATTTTCGAAATATTCCTCAACAATTTGCGCAATGCAGAAATGTGTGTAATTATAACATAATGCAAATACATTAAAAGGTATTAAATAATAATATTTTGGGTCGTCATTTTTCTATGAAAATTGCAGTAAATCATGTGCTTTTCTATCAATTTGTAGCAATAATTAAATCTTAATTTACATACAAGTAGGTTAAAAAGCAGATTTAATAGATCATTAAAAATTGTTTCTTCTATTTATCGATGCTCTAATTTTTTACAATAATTACACAATGACCCCTTTTTCATCCTCCTTGTATGCGGAATCTGTCTGCACTCATCAATTAATACTCTAATTCACTTACCCAATAAATCTTCCAATTACATTTTTGCAATTTCGATTTAGACCTGATCATGTAATCAATAGCTACATCATTTTAATTAAGTCTCTTCTTAGGCTAAATTAAATTATTTGTTTATATGCTGTCCGATTTAAACAATTTAAAATTTAAACAGCTGTATATTTACATTTAGAAAGCCAACAAAATTTATCTCTTCATGGTAACAAATTCCTTCCCAAAAAACTGAGTCCATAATATTGTCTCGAAATTGTTCAAAATTGTTCCTACGGCTATGGAAGATATATTATTCAGTTCGGCTATAAATAACTTGATTAATAAGAATCGGCGGTTTTGCAAACTTTGTCCATAAAACAAAATCACTCATGTGTAAACCTAGATATTTAAATTGTTATTTAACTAACATCTGGAATGTACATTTTATAAGCATTCGTATGTTAATAAAACGCCATTCTAGTAGTAAAAGATTAAAATTCTTATAATTCGATAAAAACTTGGTAAAAGTGGACTCAATTTAATAATTTTGTGGGAAGTGGGAAGCTGAAATTTTGATTTAATGCTCACTGGAGTGACAGGTACCTTAAAATAATAATTAAACAAAAAAATTTATGGACCAATGCAAGCATAGAAATTGGACGGTATTAGAAAATTCCTCCTCAAAGAGAGCATGAAGACAATCAAAATATCATTATTCAGTGATATGCACATTGCATCATGAGAAGTGGACATGTTCGTAATACACTTTACGTTTTGTGCCAAGCCACTATAAATATTTTAATTTTTATAAACGTTTTTCATTAAAATTTCTTGCATTTCTGTTCGTAAAAACATTCAATGGAACTAATACCTGGAATCGGCAGTGAGAAAGATATTAAACCAGTTAATGTAATAATAAAATCCAATTAAGAACCATTACAATTTTATTCTACACTTTACACTTCACGTAATTGCTTTTGCAAATAGTCATTACAGTGACGAATATATCCGAGTGTTAGTTTAAGTCCTTAATCGTACACACCCTAATTTTGATAGTTGCAGTAAGTGATTTAAGACTCACTCACGATAAATAAACATATAAATTATAGAAATTAACGAGATATTTAACAATCAATAAGTTCTAATTATCTAATTAAAAAAAAAATAAGATTTTACGTTGATATAATTTTGTAAGATTGCTCAATATTTATTAGAAAACGATAAAATAAATGTATTTTTTATAAATCTAATTTATAAATCTATTCATTACACTCATAAATTAATATTGTTGCTGTCATACTTAAAATTTAAAAGTTTTTTTTTATTAGTTTTGAAGAAATGCTATGCGTGAAAGTAGCATTTCAATATTTTAAATCATTTTTGAGAAAATACGGCTTGTGTCTCAAAATTCTGACAGCTACTAACGCATGCACAAAATAATTGATTTCAATTTTTCTGCTTTTGTTTGGTTCCATTCGATGTTTGTGACAAACTGACCAAATTTGATCGATTTATTTTCATTAATAACGATGTGGGGGTATACACCCCCGACAACGCTTGGAGCTACACTGCTCATTAACTAACTTAGATCTACGAATTTGTCAAAGAATCCTTACACAAAATTTGAAAACGATGGGTCAAAGTGTTCTCAAGTAAGCGAGGAGATATCGTAGAGGGACAAGCGAGCGACCTAAGAAAAAGCAAAAGCGCTTCTCGCCAATTCTCGTGCGCTAAAACCATATTCTATGCACACCTGTGAGTAAAAGGTAAATTCTATTTTGGTTGAACACAACTGTGCTCATTATCCAGAACTTCCGGGTGAATTTAATGTTACCTGGTCGTATTTTCAAAAATTTGTAATACATAGTTATACCCTATAAATAACAAAGCTGTTGACCATCCCTTCGTTAAATACTGCAGAGAATTTGAAAATATTCGTCAGCCGATAAAGCATCAACTCTAAACCAGTAGCAGTTAAGTAAATACCTGTAATTACAACTAATTACAGCTTTATGATCATGAATATTAAATAGTGTTACAGCCCAAATAAACATAACCTGATAAGTTTTTGCGTTTATTTGAACCTCTCTGACCTACATACAGCGCGTTGTGCAAAAGATAATAATCGAAACGTTGTCAAAGAAACATCTGAAGTTTATCCGATTCTTATATCACGAAATATTTATGCAAAATCTCGTCTTGAACTTGACTCTGACATTTCCAACAATACGACTCAATTCCAGAACAGTTTTTCGAACTCGCCTCATTGCCACATTTTAAATATCAGTAACAAAACAGTTGTGAAACTGACATTGTACATCTGACATTTTTCAAAAATGTTAACCCAGGTCAAGATGTTTTCCATTAAACCTGTTCGATACTTGAAGTTCAACGGAAACATTGCGTTTTGTATGATTTTGCTGGACCAAATTAGTCCAGGGCCGGACTCCGACCAAATCTGGAACATACAATGTGTTTGTTTACAGCGTATTTCCTCGTGGTGGCAGATCAAATCGCAAATAAATCAGCAAGGTCGGTCGTGATTGACTCGAACAATGTAAATATTCAAGCCACGACTTGATTTATGATACAGTTGTAAAAATTACGCTATCTGTCGAAGATATTGAAGGCGAGTAACTACTGTGTTCATTAGTAAGAGATTGCGTGAATTCTCGCAATCAATTTTAGAGACCCACCTTGAGATCTATTTCCCCATGCACTCATATTATGTAAAGTGAGGTTGCCGACCACTAATCCAGCTTTATGACTTAAAACCGCAACAGATAAATAAATATTGATCACCGCAACGAAGCGAATAATAGAAGTTTGTGGATATTTATACATGTTCCGGGTCCAAAATATACACATAAGACTGTATTATTTAGTGACAGCGCGCGAAATTCAAAAAGCTCTAATCTATCCCTGTACGCGGTATAGCTTGTTATAAAAAATATTTGAAAATTGAAAGTGACTCAGCGTTTATTGAACCGCTCAATAACTGAGCTATATCAGCCCTCGAACACTTTAATTAACAATAGCCGGAATACGGATATTAAATTTTCTGTTGCAGCCGAGGCTAAATTTATTTATTTGTCCTCAGAAGTTTGATTAACTGCAACGAACGGGCAGCACTTTCGACTATTGTTCCCACATAATCTAAATATGTAATAATACAGATTATTTAAAATTAATAACTGCAAAGTGAGCGTAAAGAGTGACAGGATTTTCTTGTGATTTCGTTTCTCAATTCCAACGATCTCAAACGTCCTGCGTCCAGCGCTCGTTAACAATAATTCGTGGTGACGGATTATTGTAGACGTTTATGGAGATTACGTAAATCATTTTAGGTAACCAGGACGAAATATATTATATCGAAAAAAAACGGTCTGATTTGTTACATGCGTAAATTTATGTATTCAGTGAAAGTTCTCAATTTGCACATAAATTCACTGTTTCGTCACTGCCAAACACCACATTACAACGCCTTATCTCGGACCTCGCTGTATCAATTATGCAAATTGGGTTTATTTAATTAACATTCTTTTTTGATTAATCAGGCGATCCTATGTGTTACCGTGGTACCTCAGGAATTAATAAAGTTTAAACGGTTATTAATTGTGATGATTTGTTAATGATACTTTTTATTGCTCTTTATAGTAACGCTTACTTTATTCGAGACTAATTGATTCATCAGCTGGTTGGTCCATTCACGTCGTGAAGACACGCTATTATTATGAAACTAAGAGAGATTGATGCGGCAATGAAATTCACAATAAAAAATTCAGTTTGCAATAACAAAAAAATGTAAAACTACTCGCAAGATTTTAAAATTTATGCAGTTATATATCTATTATTATTTTAATGTTGTCTTTACTTTCGAATCAATTTTGTAACCTTGTGCATAGATCTGTACTCAAGGCTGTGGTTTTGCAATTAATTTTGATTTTGAGATTTCAAAAATGTTATAAATTCGCAATAAAGTCTGGTCGGTCTTAGTGCATCTCAACTCCCCTCACGTTTAAACCAATACACAATAATGCATAAACTTTCCTTTACAACACCATTAATAAAAAAGTTAGATGAATATTACCATTTAAAGAAGAACGGGTATAACTAGTCTTTTAATAAACAATACAGACCGGCAGTGTCACAATGAATGTACAGCATTTGTGTTGCGATATATCATTAGATAAGTATCTAAAATTTTGAAAGTTTACACAGAAAAAAGCAATAAAACATTCTTTTGATCTCAATTAACATGTTTATTCCATAATCTAATATCGTAACATAATAATATCAAAGGGCAAATATTTTGAATAAAAATGTCTAGATATAATTCATCAATTTCAACTGTCTACAGTTTCCTCATTAATCAATCACCAAACCTATTTTCGTGTAAAATATTAGATTTATATTAACTTATTTATATTCATATGGTCGAATAGGAGAAAAAAATTTCTGGGTATGGCTGTAAAAATGAAGGTAAATGCAGATAAAATATAAATTAACGTGGTGATTGAATGCACGAATTTTGAACAAAAAAAATTGATTTTTTTCTTGTTTTTTCATCATAACTTTCTTTCTGTATCTCACTCCACATTATGACTAACTTTTTATTTTGAGTCTACTCTTACTTTTCTTGAAAGCGATAGTGATTAAGATATTTCTTGCTGGTTTGCGTTTCAAGAGGTCTGCAGAATATTAACAATATATTTAGAACTAGTACCCATAACGACGAAATTTTAGATGCAGCTTATGTTAGTACCGTAAGCATGTGTTTGTTAGCATATTCGATAGGAGGCGTCACTTTCGCGAAACATTGAATAGTTGTCGAGGTTTCTGTAATTACTTGGAGTTTTGAAAGAAAATAACAAAAACGTTGTTTCTAATTGAGGTTTGTTTGTCAGAATATTGTCCATCACTATTAAGTTATCGAAAACTAAAAGGTAGAGTTCTGTGTCGGCAATTTTGTATCAGTCAACATTGGTTAGAATATCCCAGCAACATACATTGCTCGAGTGTTTTATCTGTTGCAAAGTATATCTACATAAATTGCTTCATCACTCTTTTAAATTAACTTATTTAATAAGTTATCATTTTACAATGTTATACATATCATTTGTGATATGCTACTGTATTTTATCTTCAATTATTTTAATTTCTTGGAAAATTCTTTAATCAGAATTAATTTTGTTTTAGATAAATCTGAACTTACACGGTAATCTGAACTTCTCAAATTCTCCCATCACCAGCATCTTCAGTTTCTGTATATTAATATACAAATATATCTAGATATTAATATACAATGTGATCAGAAAAACTTCTCAGTTGAACCTACCCATAGTAACTTACATAATCGGACATTATTATTTTCATCATGTTATAAATATTTATACAAACAATTCTATTTGCTATAATTTAAATTTTATTAACAATTAATTAACATCGACATATCTTACAGAATGTATGTCCTTATCAATGATCGTGAATTTTGGAACAATTAAAAAAAGAACAAACGACAAAAGAAAAAATAATATCAAAAATTTTATTATATATAATCCATAGAGTGATTTACTTTTTAAAGCTAACAAGGTACAAACTTCATATTTATGTAAGATAGGTACTTAGGTATACATTCATATATAAAATTACTGAACTATTAGATATTCCTATAAGTTCAAACTAATATAGTCTGAAGCTTTGCAAAGTTAAATAAACTAAATAACGTTCACTTTGCTTAAATTTCACATAAAATTAAGGAACTGGATGACACAAGAAATTATTGTATTGAGTGTTACATGTTCATGACTATCTTCTACTTCATTTACTTCAGTATTAAAAGATAATAAATTAAGATGACGATGATAAATACTGTAACTAATGCAAAACAGTGAATTACCAGTAATTCGAATAAACATGAGATTTCTCAGTAAATAAACGAAATAATAAATGACAACGAACAAACCCTTCGTATATTAGCATTCGTCAGTTATAATTTTATACTTTATGACAACAGTATTCCGAGTATTAATTTTTTAACTTAAACTCTACGTAAACAGCCATATGAAATCAGTCTTTAACTGACGTTAAGTCAATTGATAAATTACTTAATGTAAGGCACTAGTAGTATTTTGTCCTGTTGGCCATCCACAACCCTAGGTTCAACCGCGGAATATCCTCGCTGTCACAATCGGTAAGATTGTTACTGCAACAACAAAAATTAAATTAAATCGACAACGATAAATTCATACACAAACCTAGATTTGATAAGTCTGAACACATTCGGTTGCATAGTTTTAATGTCGGTATTATCACAAAAAATTCGAGCAAGAGTAACCTTCTCAATTTCTCTAATTTGTGACCTTGAGAAAGGTGCCGGTTGGTTTTCATTGTCGTAGAAGTAGCGATCGCCGCGACGGGTTCGAAGGAACTGATCTGCGATTATGCACGACAAAGTCGGGCCGAACAAAGAATCTTCAGCTGCCTCCTCTGACAAGCCACCAACAATCAAGTCGATATCGAGAGGACTGACGTAAACTTTGGAAAGAGAAGCTATCACCTGAAATTTGAATACAAGTTATTCATAGTTCATTTGTGCGAAAGCAAAACTTACTTCTTTGGGAATGACATCGGATAAATCTTCAAAGCTGCGAACTGCTGGAAGCCCACACAATTTACGGTAAGCTGCGTACGTCGGAAGACCGTGGTCTCGACCTCGCTGGATATCCAAACTGAATATGTCAAAACCATAAATGCCATTGAAGAACATGCGACTTTGTATCTGTAAATTATTCATGTTATCCTTCTGCAATGCGCTTATGTTGGGTACTCACATCTTCAGTAAATCCTAAATCTAATTTTTGACTAGATTGTGTTGATAGGCCTCTAATAAGGGCATCCAAGTATCCAGGTTGTTGAATGATGTCGGGTTTGTTGAAATAATCACGCAAATGTAATGAAGAATTGGCTAGACGGTCTTCTTGATACAACCTAACAGAAGAAGCAATTAGCTTGTCTACTGGTACTTGGTCATCACGTTCTTACTTTAATTTGCCCTCCATGAGAGAATTCAAAACTCGCAGCGACGCAGTCGCGAAACTGTTACTCACTGATGGGTTCACATCTTCATTGTATTCGCTGTACTTCTGAATCTTGGTGAGAAACTTTTTCCCCAAAACTTGCGGCAACCACTCATCGTAGGTGATATGCTGCAGTTCTGCAATCACGATCTTCCTGGCCTCTTGGTACAAAATCTCGTCGTCCCAATTCGGATTGAGGTTTGCCAGTTCTTTGGCGATTCTGTTGTGCTCGCGCAGCCACAGAGTGTACAACGCCGTCAGCTGAGGATGGACGTTCACTCGGGGATCTCCCGAAACGAAGCAGACGGAATCCTTGGTGTTCAGCTGGCAATCGTCGGTGGGCCGATGCGAAATGGGAGGGTAGACTTCGCCGTCCTTCACTGTTGCGTTCATCTGACCCAATTCGAACGAGCGCAGCGCTGCAACCTTCCTGGAGGTCGAGCCGTAAATTTGCGATCCGTCCAAGTAGTGCGTCGCTTGGTTCAACTAATTAACGAATTAGTTTCGTTTTATTTACTGGCGAAGAATTTGTACCTGCTCGATGTGGCCGAAAGTGCAGTCGGATCGAAAGGCGGGGACAGATCTAACGTAACTCATGCACTCCATGCCCTGGTGAGAGTAGTACTTGTCATCGGAAGGTACGTAGATTGGGGCGCAGAATGGATGGATGTATCTTGGTGACAAATGGTTACCACCAGCAGCGCAGCATTCGATCGTATGTTCGGTGTGAACTAAGCAAAAGAAAAAAAAATGAAGGTTTTGCCAAGACAGGAACATTTTTGGTTTTCTAGATACTCTTAG
>QDEB01008941.1:0-14132 GCA_004193795.1 Asbolus verrucosus | reverse complement strand
TACTGCAGCTTCAGCCCAAGCAGACTTCCAGTGATCCGCAGCGGAAAAAGGTTGATTTAAGGATTCGTCGCTCCAGAATGGTTTACGTGATTTCAGTCTATTTGGCGGCAAATTTTGTAATTCTTTATTAATACAAAGCTTATTGAGAGACTTCTGGTATTTATATCATAAGTGTTTGGTGAATCGTTTTCTTTTAATGTCGTTGGATAGAATATTATCCAAAATAAGATCTATAAAACAATGAAAAATATCTGCTTTTCGAAATATTAATTTTTAACGAAGTTTTGGAAATTTCCAACTTCGAAATATTAACATCTAAAAATTATTTCAACGATCAATACACAGTTCAAGCGTATATATCAATTTTTAATCAAAATATCAACATATAATATGCTCCGACATTTCTCCAGGGGTCTTATTATGTTCAAGTCTTCGAAAAAAGGTCATAAAAAATTAACAGACAACTACAGCGACATGGAATAAACGAGCTTTCATTCAGGAATGATGAGGCAATAATCTTGTGGAGATTCTATGGAAGTATTTTATCTGGTTTTTAAATGCACCCTATTAACGTCCTTGAGTTGATTGGAAACGAAATTGTTGAAAAATGACTACGAGGCGCTTTGCTAATATTCGAACTCTGAATGAATGTATGTTTTTTTTGTGTATGTTGTCGGTTTCCACGTGATGCCTGACACGTCAGTTTCTACCACACAGGATTGAACTCGATTCATCCATAAGATTTTTGGTTTTCCATTTTTGATGGGATATTAATAGAGATTATCTGGTGGCCATGCGCAAAGTTTTAAAATAATTAATTACCCACATCAGCTGCTCCATTAACTCTGAAATCTCGCAGATTTATTATAAAATCACACCCGGACCCAGCCGCATTCACTGTAATCATCAAATATCTAAATTTATACCCAATAACTGTCCGTTTAGCGTTACTATTGTCTTCCTGTCACGAGTCAAACAATTAATCTTCTGTTCCACTCATCCATTGGTTAGAAGAAAATTAAACAGATGAACATGACAATCTTTTGAACCACATTAATACATAATCTCAACTTTAAAGTTCCCAAAATGAAGGTGGGATTAGCATTTCAGGGGAATGAGGGCGAAATGAGATGGATAATTGTAAAATTAGAAAAACATGCTTTCAAGAAATTTTAATAGTGTTAAATTAATTAAATAGTGCAAATTAAATTGTCATAATTTCAGAACAATCAAATAGTAAACTGACATTTTGCTAAAATTTGATGTATCATACATTTTCTCAAAAAATATCAAGGGTTGGTTCCAGTGCTGATGGGAATGACCAGAGCACACTTTGGATGATATTATTTTGTTTAACAAGTCATATTTTTTTTGCATAATTTTTATTTAGTCATAAGCGCAGTGCAGAAGTTTTTACACGTCACCATATAAAATTTAAAAAGGTAATTTACAAACAATATCCATTTTGTTTAAAATAAAACCTTAAAGTTTTCAACTAATGTTACCTAATTTAGTGCTATTAGTTTTTACGAATAAAAAATAAACATCAAGTAAACAAGCATTTTCCATTTTGTTTGCCCATTCCGATTTGCTCGTTTTTCCCATAAGAATTTTGTAACGATTATTGTTTAATAAAGTCAAGAGATTTATCTAATATCGTTCGGAATATATACATTATCATTTTGTTGACTATTTTAGATTACGAAGAGGATTAGTGAAGAATTAATGTTCGAGAACAAATTGGTTAAGTAAATTACAAAGAATTTTCTGTTATTATGTTAAGGGCAGTAACTTAAGCGTCATTTTTATAAGGGAGCTGGAGGTGCAAAAATTGGGTTGAGACGTGATAATATTCACAGTGTACACAAATTGGTGTATCCGACCGTAGTCATTAAGAAAATGTTAGGCACTTACTTGCGCCTCAGGACACTTAACAGCTTGTGCTTGATTTGAGTTTACCACTTTGAGACCAGTATTTAGGTCAATTGTTTGCGTAGGATTCTCTGTATTTACCCTCTGGCCACCAATAGCTTATACATTTAATTCAATTACATATAAGAGGTGACCGAAATTTTCAAATATGTTCACCATATATTGGCCCGGTTGAAAATGGAGTGGAAATTTCCGGATACGTTTTTGCTACTCATTAAAATCAAGAGAGGCAAACATTCGGAACACTTAATTAACCAAAGTGACAATTTGACTGTGTATCTCGTACGTTTGAGAAAACCCCAATGGTAGATACCGTGTAGAAGAGGGTTGGCAGCCCAACATGTGCGCTATCTGTTATTTATTTTAGAAACTATTGGACATGACAGTTCATTTCTTGTTATTTTTATATCGGTGTGGGCGCAATCGTCTGAAAAAATTGGAAAATATGATATATGTACAATATTGAATCTTGCATTAAAAAAGGGAGATTTATACTAGAAGATACATAAATCTATGTCCCCAAATTACCTAAAGAAGGGTGGCTTACATGTCCGCCTAAGAAGCTTCAAGTAGAAGCCCAAGGGTCGCAACTTAAGAGTCTCTAAGATAATAAACGTCGAACGAAATAAAAATGAGTTCATATATCAGAGAGCGCATTGAAAAGCTTCATTCAACTACCACATAACGTACAACACATAAAAATACACTTTGTTGACGGCTACTGTTAATGTTACATCTTTTATCTTACTTACCACAATCATTTATTAAAATTTTTGCGCGGTTTATTTATACTTGTCCTCATAACTTGTGGCATCCTCGGATAGTCCGTCACCCTCTCTTTTGAAAAAATTTCATCACAATGTAAAACCAACAGTACAACGTTGCACATGCAACAGCTCACTTTATTTAATTAAAATTTGTTGTTTTTAGCGGTATCCGCCTGATTGATTACAACCATTAATACATACATGATAAGCTAAAATTATATATTTCCCTACCGTGTAATTTACCTAATAACTGTTCAACGCTTCTAATAATGGCGTCTGTAGCCGACCTTTTTGTTGAAAAAAATCACAAAAAACGCGAGTTGTTTAAAATTGAAGCCACTCGAGTTCTTTATGAAGTGTCATTAATATTTATACACAATAATAACATATCGGCGGTATATTCATCTTCGTCTCATAACTAAATGTGACTTGTTAATTATCCCCAATTTTTTACGACCCTCATATGATGGTAAATTAAGATTAATGACTGCTTTGGTGGCTACCTTGTATCCGTGCTTCGCAAATCCCCATTACTCTAAAAGGCTCCAGAAAAAATTTGACATGATCATTGTTCAATAATTATCATGGTATAATACAGAAAATTTGTTTCGCATTCTCATAAATGGCGGCCATTTAATTGAAAATTGCACGACTGGGATTAACTAAAGCAAATTCACTTGCTTTATAACTCGAATGTACAAGCTTCAAACTGATAATATCCCGCCGAATAAAGCGTAAAATTTAATAAGTAACAAAAACTCAATAACTGTTTTGGGACAGTGTTAGAAAATAAACCGGTGCCCCACTCATGGTAGAAATGGGAGATGTCATAGAAAAAAGGAGAGCTGGCGACGACAAACAGCTTCAGTTGTCTTGATTATGATAACTAATTTGGTTAAAAGTTCGCCGAGTCGGCCCTTTAACCAATGTTAACGAGATCGTTTAATCTGCCATGCTGAAATTTAAATGGAATTGTTTAGAGCTGTTGCTACAAGCAAACAATGAATCGTAATAAATAAGTCAAAAACTTAACTGCGACGGTTAATAATACGATCAATAATAATGAAGTTATCTGCATTACGACAATGAAGACGATTAAAAAAACAACCGTTCTGATTTACATTGGAGATAATTGTCTGAGCTCCCTTAAATTACTGAGCGTTGTAGCAAATGCTTAATGCAGCAATTACAAGACGTTAATTACAGTTCTCATATGCTGATTTCAATTTTAAGCGTATTAAACTGCCAATATTAGCGGTTCGAAATTAATTTTAAAACGTTAATCGACTGCTCAAAGAGGTGGCACGACAATTAAATAAATTCATGCTTCCAACTTAGGACACCGACCAGACACCACTTTAATGCGAAAAGTTGTAGTGCCGACAGCCTCATTTATCTCTTATGCTGAAAATTACATATAACCATAAAATTAAACTTAAAGTATTATTTAATAATTTAATTCTGTAAATTTATCGCAAATAATTGTTTATCTATGAAAACACCGTTAGTTAAGAAATTGTTAAGTTATCAGTTTTTTATAGTTCGAAAAGTAAAAAGCATTTTCTGCCAATCCTGAATGTTCATTCTGAAACAACCTATATAACATTTGTTGACATCTTTTGATTTTCTAGTGTATTTAACTAGCAAGAATTTAGTAAGTAAAGATTTTTTCATCTATTTCGATTTTTTTTCAAATTTCGTAAAAAATGTCAAAATGTCATCTTTTTTGGTTTTTAAAACTTTTATTCCATTTATATATATCCGCATATCGAGTTTCATCACAATCGGTTCTACCACAACGCACACGAGCAGTAGTTTTTGAATTATTACATCATGTTTATTCAATAACTTCAAAGTTGGATGATCTGAACTTTAATTACGGGAAATTAAGCCCAGAAGAACACTCCATGTAGGAGTTAATCCATTAATTTTCGACATTTGGAAACGTAATTGCATATAACGTATCTACAGATAAAACAACTAATTTTTTTGTCATATACCGCATTCATTCGAACAAAAATAAATATCACAATGAAGTTCGTGCCGTTCTCTCAACTTTCAACGTAATAGTTGATAAATATAACCCCCCAAATTTTAAAACCTTAACACCCTAAATCATATGACAATCGAAACGAATATTTTTAAAAATGTTACATATTGGCATATTGAATTGTGGATCCAGCAATTTCCCTAGCGGCATGTGCCTTGTTTCCGTACATTTACTGTGGTTGTGCAGCATATACGCGATCATGGTGCGTTCCAGGAGCAAACCCAAGACCGTGGCCGTGATAGAAGGCAGCGAATACTGGATGCCAACTCGCCAACTTGCTGCAGAGGTGAAAGCGTGTGGTGGAGCATACTTTGCAAAAAGAAGGCGTACACCCGTACCATGTCCAAAAAGTGCAAGCGCTAAAGCGTGGATGATTATTTAATTGGATCCTATGTGTTACCGAACCTACTAAACGGTCAAGGCTATCTTGAGTTCCTAGATCATGTGCTAGACGACCTCGTAGACGATGTTCCCCTAGATCTACGTGCTCACATGTGGTACCTGCATGACGAAGCACCTCCCCACTTTGCTAGAGTAGTAACTGCATGGTTAAGTGACAATTTTCCCAATCGGTGGATTGGTAGAAATAGTCTGGTGGCTTGGCCAGTGCGTTCGCCTGATTTAAATCCGTGTGATTTCTGTTTATGGGGAAGGATGAAGTAGTTGGTGTATGGAACTTGGCATTATCCGGAAAACGTCGGTGAATTGAAGACACTGCTGTGACAATACGTGCAACTCCAGGTGTTTTTACTCGAGTGCGGAATAACATGCAAAGACGTGGTGAAGCTTGTGTTGCGAACGGACATTTTCAATATTTGATCAGGTAGTCAAACTTTACTTTTTTTTCCTAATACAAAGCTCAGGAGTTCACGGACAGGTCGCCAGGAAGCATTACCCACAATCGGTCCTTTTCAGGAACACCATTTTTTGTTTCTTACAAATAAAGTTTTTGGCTTTTAACATGAGCTGTACAAAAAACAACCTATGATATCGGAATAAACAAGCGCTTTCACTTTTCATTGAACCTGTAAGTGTTTACATCTTACTTAAATTCAGACTCACTCTGTATAAACCTGATAAAATTAGAACGAAGACTAACTAATTTGTATCTGTATCGAATCAAATTGTTCAGTAAAAAGCAGATTAAGAGATGATTTCGAAACGTAGAGAAAAATATTTTAATGGCAAATTTCGCAAGAAAAATTATTACGAAGCTTGTTCGACAAGACAAAGATTTTTTTAAATAAATCTATAACTATAATCAAATGATTTTTTAACGATTTTTTGAAGTGCTTAATTTTCTGTGGTCCAGAAATAACATTTACTACTAATAAAAAACCGTTTTTATCAATTTATGTTGTTTCCCTCCGTAATAGCTTCCTAATTTCAGGAATTTTTACATAACCAAGGCAATCTCGGCGAACGTGCCAGTCGGAACTTTTTGTTTTCAGAACTCTACGATTCATTCCAGCAAAAGTACGAACACAAGGCATCTGTCAATTTTGAAGTTTTTCAGCGTATCTCCTTCACGTTGGAAAGACAAAACTTTCATATTCAACTACCCATTGTCACCGCAAACAAACTTAATATGATGTAGCTGCACGTAACTTCTGACTGTCTGTCAAAAAACAATCTTGTGTGTTTAGTTCGAAATCGGTTAATTTTCTCTTTAAATTTTGTTAAAAAAAGATATCACAACATTAACAGTTAACAATATGTATTTTGCGATTTTTCACTCCATTTAATGTTATCTGAAGGTTATCGGATTGTTCGCATTAACGTAGCAGAACTCTACATCGGAAAGTTTATTTCGAGTGATGTTAAAGTTGCAGCTTTTTCTTTAAGGAAAAATTATTAAAATCTCAAATTTAAAATAGTAAAGTAAATCAATAACTGAATTTGTGTGTATGTAACTTGTATTTTAATTAAACATGCAAAATTTGTTAAGAATTAACAATGGATTGAATATTAATTTTAATGTAAAATGCCATCTGAAAAGCGTTAAAAGCAAATGATATTCTCGAAACATTGCCGCATTTTGCGTTAATAAAAATTAATTCCATTATTCTGCATGAATGTTCGAGATTTTGTGGCTGATTTAATGAATTTCTTTTGTTTTTTCTACATGTTGGCAACACGAATTATTGTCTTGTTATCTTCACTTTTTTACATTTAAATTAACTAGTATAATTAGACTCAGCCTGCATATTTATAAATTACTACCCCAAAACTTAGCTGCTTAATTTGAACGTATCAATCAAATTTAGGTCTCGACTAAATCCTTCGAATAGTAGCGTAAGACTTAAGCTAGTGTAATTACACTTAAGTGTAATAGACCGCAAATTACAAACATTGGAGGTGTTCGCGTGGAAATTACACAAAATTATTAAAATATTACCAGTAATTGCTTTTGTATTAAATTCCATCAAATTTCCCAAGGATTTCTAATGTTTCTCTAAGTTATAACAGAACTCTAAGCTTCATACAACCTATCTAATGCATTTAAATGCAGATATCGTGCATGTTATCATTTTCACGACAAGTTTGTTCCACTTTGACAACGTGTAGAATCGACTTTAAATTAATTCTATGCTCCCACAATAAAGACATTTCTAACCGCGAAACACAATATGTTACCAGAACATTTACATGACTGCATCTAAAGCCCAATAATTAGTTATAAACTGTTTTAGTTAATTACTGTGAATTCAACATTAAATCTTCAACTTAATCGAAACATATCAGGGAAGGTTATGAGAAATCAGTGTACAGAGGTAGATTCTTTGAACGGCCTTAATAAAAGTTGAAATTGGCACTTTAAAATTTTGGTAGTGTTATATTCTTGGTGTTGGTTAGCATGCATTAGCTACAAAAATCGGTTTCTTTAAGAAAAGTGACTGTAGTGTAGTGGTGTAGTCGCGGATAAGCAAGCCATTGTGAAAAGGCTTGAAATATTGTCAATATATTTTATGTATGGTCTTATATGAATTTTTCAGAATACATCACCCCTGTTGGTACACGAAGTGAATTTTAAAACATACAGATAAGCAGATCTGGCTGACGATTGAATTATTGCAGTCGATTGTTGTATCGACTTTTCACTCGTTAATTAATTTATCAAATTCGGGTCAAGTCTTGCAAATTTAGGGTTCATGTAGTGGAACGTTTGCAGGTGGCAATAGTTGGTGTTGGACGAATTAACAATAGATATGCAGTTGTTCATAAACTACTAAATCCCATCAGCAAGCAAAGTTGATATGATTTATGACAGGGAAGGCTTAATGACCGTGACGCTTTGTCCACCACCATCATCTACGAACAACGGCCAAGAAGATCTGTGAGAAACGGTATCTATATTATGAGCCATTTAAGCCCACTTAATTCACTTGTATTGCACAAAAAGATCGTTAAATGGAAAAGTGAATTACATTTCCAGTAATTTTATCTTTATGACGAGCGTTAATTTTTTTACGTATCGTTAGAGAAGTCTGAAAGGATGACAGAGAATATGACGTT
Source organism: Asbolus verrucosus (assembly GCA_004193795.1). Lineage (NCBI taxonomy): Eukaryota > Metazoa > Arthropoda > Insecta > Coleoptera > Tenebrionidae > Asbolus > Asbolus verrucosus. Next base: position 5,867 of record QDEB01008941.1, on the reverse strand, counting down.
TTAACGCATGAACTAATTTCTCTATATAAATTCTTGAAATGACTATATTGTATATTTTTGCTTCCTAGCGGTTTAAGATAGGCCATATTCGCAACTGGATAAAACTTGTTTTATCGACCACAGACAAAGTGTTATTTCAGATGAAATTACAACTTTGGACTAGATTATTGCTCAAATTTCCATACCCAATTTTATTACCACAAGCTAATTGCACACACACCAAACTACTTTCTATATGTTAACATCAGCAAAAGCTCATTAAACGAGAACTGATTAACCCGACGTATCCACCATTATTATTATTTCAGAAAGAACTAGGTACTGCAGCCATTAATTTCTTGTTAGTTTCTCAAGACTTCACTAGATACAATATGGATTGACTTCGAAATCCATTCAGAATTGATATGAAAGTACTGTATCCTTGCACAATCTCTGAATTTATTAAATACTATCACACCGATAGTGAATTTTTACATATAATTAAATTAGGAAACAATCACTTTTTTAATGGTGCCGTAATGTGTGTTAAAACGCTGAAAACATATGTTAATACAAACGAAGTCATTTTTGGAAATTCCGTGACAATAAAATGCCAACATCAACCGTAATAAATTCTTTTATGATTATTATTCGAAAGTACAAATTAGCATCGTATAGAAGTGTATGAAATTAATATGGGGAGTTGTTTTATGATCCGCTTTGCTATTTTGTTTACATGTAGCAATATTACTAGCAACGTTATTGCCTTGAGGGTTGCCTTCTGCTCAAGAAACTTTCATTTGCCGCCCTCCGTACATGAAAAAAATCGTTACTTTATTTCCAATGCCATATTCGTTTTATTTAACAGACGCACTCGAAAAATTTTCATAATTTATAAAACTGCCATTTAAGCTTTTATATGTGTATACATCCTATGTTAAGTCTCACGATTTTATAAAGATAAAACTTGAACGACATTACTAAAATAAAAGCGCAACCACGAACAACAAAAAGGAAGGTCAAAACAACCAAAAAATAATAGTGAAACTCCGATATTTCGCTCGCTCTCTGCAAAATCCTTCTAGAGAGATTAGTACGCTGCCTTTTCAAGACAGGCCGTTGTTCTTCTTCGCTCACACAGCCACTGCTGCTCGTAAAGTGAACCCAAAACTCGCCCTCACCAAATCCAGGGCAACATATAATATACAATAATTCGGCTGAAAATGAACCAACTTTATTTTTTGAACAACAAATCGATGCATAAACTTATCTTTACAAATAGATTTCTAGATACTGTAAATAAATTAAAACTGGTTCGATATCGACAGTCAATATCGGATATCGGCCGATATTCATGGTCTTCAAACGCCAAAAATTTTTCGATAAATATAAGATTTTTTAATAATTTGCTTATTAGGCATTAAGACGGAAGACATATAATAACTGAATCTTTTATTTATCGTAATATATCTACACTAGGTATTCCAGCGATCTGTAAAAATAAGATCACGGTATTACTATTAAATATATCGAAAAACAGTTTTTACATTAAGACAGAAAAACTGTCTAAAATAACTTTGAAATATGCAAACCATTTCGTTCAATACAAACTCAAACTTATGTTTTTTAAATGGAACATTCTGTATATTTTAATTTTTTCATACTCCATTTTTAACTCTGATGATAATTATATATGTTCGTATAGGTCTATGACTTACAATGATTTTAATTCGAATTAAATTTGATTTCTCACTGCAAGCACTGAAGAAATGTTTTTTTTAAATACTCTAATTTATTTCCATCTGATAACCTTAAAAATGTGCTATACAATCATATAGTGATTGAGTTTTGAGTAATAAAAAATAAAATAACATGAAATTTTAAAATGGTGTAGCTCCTATCTGATCTCATTTTCACAAGCTCTCAGATGAAAAATCTTTGTACTTTTACTGCTAACAGTTTTTTCTAAATTTCACCATTTCTATATATATCGAAAAATATCGTTCTTTTTTTAACATAGGATTTCTTTAAAATTTGATGTTTTTTATAAAAACTACAAAAAAAGTAATTTAATCAACAGACTTTTTTTTTTGTTTTATTATGTGATCTTGTTTTTGAGTAAATTAACATATTTTTAATGTACAAACTTAAATAACATTATTTGAAATCATGGTGCTCATATGATCACCATAAATCTTGTTTCTTAATTTCAATTAATTTATCCAAAAAGTCTTATAATATTTCAAATAAAATTTAAAAAATCTGTAATTCGCTAATCATTTTTTAACAGTTTTTTTAAAGATTCTAAATTTCAAAGAAATATTGTAATTAAAAAAGACAAGTGATTTTTTTTATGTATAAGAAAAATCTGTACAAATTTAAATTATGAGAAAATTATGGAAATGTGAAACTTTATGTCATTTAAAAGCTTATCAAAATCTATTTGAAAATTACATTAGATATAGAATGTTCTAATTGAAATTTTCAAGTTATTTTACATTTCGCCAAATTCTATAACGGTGTAACATATTTTTGATATTAACGGGTGAAGATAAACCAGAATATTTAGAATAACTTGCACCAATTTACAGTATAACGAGACACCAAAATGATCGTTTCTTTTTTAATTGAAATCAAATAACTTCATAATCATAGACCTATAAAACTCTAACTTATTGTTATCAGCTCTCAAAATGAAGTCTGAAAATAATAAAATATGTAAGTGTTTCATTTAAAATAATGCAAGTTTGGGTTGCTACTCTCTGAAGAGTCTGTATATTTCAAAATAATCTTTTAGATTGTACACTTAACGTTCTTCTAACTTACTGTAAAAAGTGTGTTTGATATCTTTAATAGTAATGCCCTAACCTTACTTTTACAGGTCGGTGGGACACTATATACAAGCAGTTCGGAAAAATAGGCTTGTATTAATCCTTGAGTAGGATTTTTTTTTAATTAAATGTTCTGAAATGTATTCTATTCATTTCTATTCATTTTTTTAATTAAAAATATCGTCCTGATTAAAAAAAATAACTATGATGTAAGTACTTGTGTTCTAACAATTTCTTAATTTATGTGTAATATTTGAGTTGTTGAATCTCTCTGAGTTCTATCAATTTTTATTGTATCATTAAGTATGTACGTGATTAATAAACGTATTCATTTATTCCATATTAGCGCTAATTAAATTTAGTGAAATTCCAATACAGTATCGTGGGTATCGATATCGAAAATCGAGTATTATTATAATTTATTGTTCTACAATAAATTATAATGAAAGGAATTGTCAAAAATATTTACCAATTTGTCGATAAAAAAAGAAATGTATTCAATTTCTGGATGTCGATTTTATTAAATAAATTCAGATATCACTTTCGTTTTTAAATTATAGATCCGGGTGATATGTAAATGTGTAAACGGTTAAGTGGGAAAAAATTCGAATGAATATAATCTGGATCTGTATTTGTAGTGTTTAATGGAATTTGAAGTAGTTCTTAAGTTATACAATAAGAGCGTTTAATGGCATGCAGCGGCGATGTGCATCTTCTTAGGATCAAAATCATATTGAAAACCTAGTGTCTTAATGATCATAAATAAATCGTGGTGAGAGCAAAATAGTCAACTTAGAAATTCTATAGGTAAATCATGTTGAAGTTTAGTAATGTCTCTGTGGTTAGTCACAGCTGTCTCAGTTTATCCCTATCGAATCTTACTGCACTTGTAAATTATCCATTCCAATTTATGCAAAGTAGGATGAATAAAAAATTACTAAATTAAGAATGAAAAATCGCGACTTACTATTCATTTTTCGTACTTATAGTCGGAAATTGCGGAAAACTGAGATTTATCGCCTCTAGTTAGCACCCTCTGTGGACTCGGCATAAAAAGTGCGTTGATCAATCAGTGTTTATGTCGCGAGGGGTAACTAGCGCAGGATTTTGATGTGATTATTGCGACAAAACCATGTACTGTCAACAATGTGATTGAATAAAGTTCGTGGAAAAATTGCGCAATAGAAAGAAATAGTCCTTGAACCATTAAGCTTGCTTTATTTTCAGAGTGTTTAGACCGCTGCTGCACCATTGAACTCATAAAGTACGTCGAGCAATTTTCTGATAAAATTAAATAATGCTATCAGGCAAGTTACATTTAGAACGATGTGACTCCTGTTGTGATCGTGCATTTATTTTTTCCTTTCATGCTTGCGTAGTTCATACAAAGTAACTTCCACAAATCACAAATCTCCGCATCGCGGTCACTTCCAAGTCAATTCCCTACATATCCGACATTTATACGTATTAATTTATGAAGTTGAAAATGCCATAAAAGTTGGTCACAAAGTTTATCTTCATACTCACACATAAAATAGCAGCTCAACTTATTTCGTTAGGAATTTTATTTGAACAAACTTTTTACAGTATTTATTTCGTATATCATATTTTTACCAACAAGGCACGCTCGTGTATTTTATTCCGCATCTTCTCAAAACTTTTTAACGCCTCACCAGACCGCACGTGCACAAAAATTATTTTCCCTCTTGCATGTAATATCGACTACCTTCCACCAGCCATCCGCCTCTCCAGGCATTATAATTATACATAATTCCTCATTTGCATATCTAACTCAGTTTTTGAAGTCCGAACTTAAATCGAGAAGAGCAAACAATATAAACAAACAAGATTTGTCTGCCACGATAACTGAATATTGATTTGCTTAAATAAATGGGTATGAAATCAGGGGCACGTAAAACATTTGTTTTTTTTATAAAACTTCTCGTAAGAGAAAAAAAATTACTCGAAATTCCAAGAAAATACTGAATACACGTCTCGGTACCAGCTTTTTGTTCTTAAGAACAATATCTATTCATCGAAATTGTAACTTTTTTTGAAGATGGCTTCGCTATTCACCGGAGATAAACAAAAGCCATTCACACATAGCATTTCAAAATGATTCATGTAATGAAAAACTTTTCAATATCCAAAATGTTTAAAATAATGTATATAGGAGTTAACTTCATACTTCGTATTTCGTAAAATATTTATTGAAAAAAAATTGATTTCAGTTTCGGAACTATAAGCAGTTGAAAGTGACCAATTCTAGGTCTTCTCTAAATTATAATCTGTAACAATAAGCCGTTGCCAGGAAGCACGTAGACGTACATATAAAAATAACCAAAAATTCTTCCTCTAACGATGGATCAGAGTTAAAAAAAATTATTTTTAACCTAAAAACTAAAAGCACTAAAAGCAGCTCCCCAGTTAAGCAATCTGATTAATTTTACTGAAATGCTATTGCAAACCAAATGTAAGTAAATTTAAAAAATCAGACATGGAATCACTTCAATATTTAATTACTTCAATCAGTAGTGCAGCATAGTTCATATTCCTATAACTGGACTGTAAAGGATATAGTGGTTACTTCAATATACCATATGTAATTGAAATACACAATACAAAAACCGGTAATAGGTAATAATAAGATCGATGCACTCATGCAAATTTTCATGGGGTATGCTGCTACTACTGAAAAAAATATATTAGAAGTTCGAATTAATTTTATTGTTTGCCATTGCACAATAATATGAATGCGTTAGGTTGGTCAGAGATTCAATAACAATAGTACTTGTAGTAGATCAAAAAAATTTTTCAATAACAAAAATAGTCATACAACATTTGTAAGAAATTGGCTTTGCATCAATATAGAATTAATTTTAGTACGTTGTTGTGTTTGGAATAACACCACGTTTTTCGTGACTGCAAATTTTTCAAATGCGGAGCGTACTGACATGGTGCCACTCTACGGTGAAGCCGGTGCCAATGCGCATCTACCTCGCGATTTATGGATTGAATGATTTCCAAATTATCGTGTGCCTCAGGGTCGTACTTTCA
>QDEB01008884.1:0-10886 GCA_004193795.1 Asbolus verrucosus | reverse complement strand
TAATTTACTGCAAGTACTTGATAATTCTAGTTCTAATTGTACACGTTTCATATGAGAAACCATAATAAGAAAATGAATTCAAAGAGACACTGCGAACAGAAACAAAAAATCCCTTTGTACAGGAGCACTAATGAAAGATTAAAAGTAAATTATGCTCCTATGACCATTATGTAATCCAGTTTAGGCTTTACGGTACGTTTTGAGGCAAATTTTAAATACATATTTTGAACGGTTGTGGACGAATTCTACTACACTGAAGAACTGAAACACATCATACAGCTGAAAATAGTTTTCAAGAGATATTTGTCATAGAAAGGAAGGTTGCAGTTTGAAACTGCGAATATATTCAGCTCACCATCCATGGGTTTAAAATCTACGAATTTTTAGTATGATATGAACAAAATGCATTACCAGAAACCGTCGATTTGATTTTTCTGATTTTTGTCTTCAATTATAAATCAATGAACGTTTATTTAAACGTTCAAATTAAAAATATATATTTTTAAAGAAATGGAAGATAGCATCAACGGTCTCCAGCCAGTAGTCTATTTTGTTCTTTTCACTTCAAAAATTGGTGGATCTTAAACCCAAAGATCATGAGCGGAATGTGTTCGCAGCGCCATACTGAACTTCGTTTTCTTAACAAATGTTTCTGGTAAATTATTTCTTCATGATTTATGGTATTTGGTATTTTGGTGCTTCAGGACAGCAGAATTCGTCCCCGATGGCTTGGAAATTTAAAAAAAAATATACAACTTTCGTTAGTTTTCGAATTACAAAATTGTAGATAACCCCCAGGGTGATAACCCTGGGTTATCAGGGTTCAGGGTTACGAATTTTCGTAAAAGTCTAGCTCATTGGCACACTGTCACTCAAAAAGTAACAACCATTCATATCGCATTACAATCAACCTACACAATCCTCAAAAACGATGAAAACGATTTTTAAAGAATCAAAACTAACAACTCTTGTTGTATACTGTTCCGTTTTTCATTGCTTTTACTCGACTTTCATGTAAATTTCCGTCCCCCACTTATCACCTTATTTTTCGTCTTGTCCTATCGCTATCGAATCGGGGAACGTATTGCAGAACGAAATCTTTTATGTGGAACACGATCGAGTGTTATTTTCACGAGTGATGAATTCCGGTAGAGACAGTGCCGTATTCGATAATTAATTCCCCTCGGTATTGTTGTTTGTGATCTGATAATTAGTGCGTCGTTGACAATATTGAAGGGAACAACCGTAATCACCGCACGGAACAATTATTTCAAGACGGGAACAATGAAGAGGGAACAATGCATATTAATAAGTACGATTTATAGCTCGTCGCAGACGGCGTTGTGTAAGATATGAGACGTATTACGTCCTTTATGCGACCGCATTGCTCGTTTGGCATATATCATGGCGAAGGCCGCTGTCTCGTTCCGTCGAAGGTCTTTTTGTGCATAATTGGAACGTGAAGTTTGGGAGGAAGGAAATGCCCATTGACACCTCGACTGACAGCTTTTCTATTATTGACGCATCATACCTGCAGAACTCCTGAAGTAATAATCATCGCAAAACACATCCCCGGTTATTCTATCGATTTTAACTTCATCAGTTTTGCTCATACAATTTGTTAGAACGTTATTTTGGGGGAGCAAAGCGACTTATAACGCGTAGTAAAGCATCTATAAGCAAATTTGGGACCACGCAACCGCTATTCATTGGAGAGACGGAGTCGTTATACAAAGAATCAGGCATGGCATAATAATACCCCGACCGAACTTCGTACAAGAAACTTGTTCATTTAACAGCCTCGGTTCGTCGTCTACACACACTTTAATAAGTTCGGTAAGAGGCCGTTAAATCCTTAATACCGACCGTAATTAATACTTTTCCGTGCACAAATACGCCCTCCGCTGCTCCTTTTAACAGCCGATTTTACTGTCTCGGAACGAAACCGCGATGATGTTTACAAAACGCCCCTATCTCCTAAGACGGATGTGATTTAGCGACGAAAGGTTGGCCACAGCCAAGAATCGAACGAATGCAGCATATTCATCACGAATTTACATGCTACATCTCCGCAATATAACGCCAACGTAACGACAACATAAAAATGCTATTCCCGTGTGAGGTCGCATTTACATAACATCTGCGACTCGATGTCTGAAATTAGGGAGAATGCAGATTTTATCCCTTTCCGAGTAATAGATTTGTTCTAGTTCACCTGGAAAATGGGGAGAATCTAGTTTAGTGGGTAAAGCCGCGCCTTAAACTTAATCTGAGAAAACAGATCTCGTTCGGATGCATCCCGGACCAGATTCCCGTCGAAATATTCTGACAGTAGCGCATAAAATTCTTCACCTCGTTTCTAAAGTTTCAATGTCAGGAGTCTTTTATGTGCCGAGCAGCAGCCGTGTCTCAAGTTTTACGCGTTAATGGAATTGTTGCCCGTCCTGCTTCGACTTCCAGACCCTGGAATATTTTAAAGCAATGCGCCCTATAATTTCTCCAGTTAATGGAGATTTGATGTTATTATCGACATCTTCCCCGGACGTGATACCCCGAGTTGCGTGCCGAAAGTGTGCATGTCATGTCCACACCTTGGATTTTTTCCCAGATAACATTACGGAAAAAATTAAATTACATGTCATTTTTTATCTGGGTGCAGATTGTTGATTTATTGTCTACGATTAAAACGTTTTAACAACTTCATTCGATATTTTAAAACATCAAGACACTTCCTGCACGGCCGTGAAAACATCCGATTTTTATTATTTTATAATGTAATCAAACTTTTTTGTGTTGCAGAAAATTGGGGTTGTGAGAGCGGTTGCCCCGACCTAGCATAGCAATATGCCACCACATGCTGTGTATTGTTGACATTTATCCAGTAAGTATAAGAACACGATCACTTTTCTTCTGTCATTTTGATTTTAAACGCCACAGACCGTAATAAATTACCATAATGATTGATGAGTGAACAGATTCTAAAGGTAATCGGGTTTTATAATGGAAAAAAGATTTGTTTCCACGTATTGCCTTGATTTTCACCAAAAAACTCGCACCGCGATAAATCAAATCGATTTAATGAAAATCCCCTGAAATTTTCAGTTTATTGCGACCGACGAAAGGCATACAAAAAGTGATATATGTCTAAAACACTGCTAAAACGTAATCATCCTGAAGGCGCAGGATACAGTTGATTCCGGATGTAGAACTGGTCACAAAATTGTCTTTAACACACACCGACTGTTCGTCAGCATCGGTGTAAAATTCTGAGACACTTGTTCTTGATGAAAATTCCAGTATCCAGACCGACCCGGAACTCTCTTCAACCAAGATCGATCTGGAGTCCCGGACGGGCTGTTGTGTCACTGTTTGAAAAAAAAGTTACCGTAATGAAAATTTATTTCGCTCTGTTTGCGGTGCATTCAAGCGCGGAAATGTCCGTCCGGAGCAGCATCAGGCGGCGTCAAACGCAAACCGGACTAGTTAAATTACCCGGATTAAGCGTTGATGTAAATGAGCTTAAACTCGCAGATCCGGTCCTGCATAACGCCTGCATATACACACACACACACCCGGGCGCACATAACTCATAATAGGGGACTTACCGTTCGGTCAACCGGGTCTATCCCGGGTCTCCAATTAGCGAGCTCATTCTGATTGTAATTAGTGCAGTGCTAGAGCTCGTCGCCTAGGGCGCAGCTCTCGCTGCCATTGTGTACGTTCGTAATGGGATCATGTTACCTGTGTATAGGGATGGGCCATTATGTCTGTATTTCAGTCGCCATATCGCTTTACGATCCGTTGCAACCGTCAGCGGTGGAAATAATTAGGCGTGGGGATCCTCCGGGTCCGGGTCGTCCCAGAACTTCTCCCCCTTCCTGCTTCTTCTACATGTCAATATCACAAACAGATAAGTCGTGACCAAAAAAGAAATTTCAATATCACGTGCGCATCCACCAATTTAACGATCAGGCTAAAACATAGTCTTTAATGTGAAACCTGTGGTCCTCGTATCCTATCAATCTCAAATGAAGTCCTTCGGATGGCTTAGACGCTGAAAAATTGAATCCTCTTCGTTATACGGACTTTACAGGGATCGGGTTCATGATCCGAGTGTGCCGATGCACTTGTGGCTCGGATAAAGACTGTTTTTCCTATAGATTCGGGTTTCGTGTGAAACAACATAGGGAGTAGGTTAAAAATAGATTTTCCTGAATCTTTCTCCGAATCTCATCTATATAATTGCTCCTTATTGGTAATAAAAAGCTTTATCGGTCTATGTCGAATCCTTTATTTTCTTTTATTGCTATTTTATTGCTTCGATATCAAAAGCGCAGAAAAATCGTCACACAACGTTTTCACCTCGAATACTAATGATTTTTTTGCGGTGTATTAAATACCGACAGCACTTAACGATTCGGATGGCAGTAAGATCGGACTTAAACATCGGGAAATGTTTAACAATATAAATCTACATGCATGAGGGTTTGATCCGAATGTCCATTTAGTAATGATCTAGTTCGAAGAGAGTTATTTATAGCATGTTTTGTTTCAGAATTATTGAAAAGCGATGACGGGAGCGTGGGCGGCCTGCTTACTGGTGAGTTTTCTACTTCCCTCATGCATCCCAACGCCGCACAGAGGTCGCCACCATCCCCCGGAACCTCACGCCGAAGCCTACCACATGTCCCGGGACCCTTTCGATCCTCATCGAGACTCCGAAGAATTCAGAAGGGACGCCCCGGACGACAAACGAGAATTTACCCGAAGAGACTCCGAAGATGATCCTCTAGTCGTTCAAACCAAAAAAGGAAAGGTCCGCGGCATATCGCTGACGGCGGCCACGGGCAAGAAAGTCGACGCTTGGTTAGGCATCCCTTACGCACAAAAACCTGTAGGTAGTTTGAGATTCCGACATCCTAGACCCAGCGAAAAATGGGACGGCATCCTCAACACCACGAGTCAACCCAATTCTTGTGTGCAGATCATAGACACTGTATTCGGTGATTTCCCGGGGGCCACGATGTGGAATCCGAATACGCCTCTGAGCGAGGACTGTCTTTACGTGAACGTGGTGGTGCCGAAGCCGAGGCCGACCAGTGCCGCCGTGATGGTGTGGGTGTTCGGAGGCGGTTTCTATTCGGGTACGAACACTCTCGAAGTTTACGATCATAACATCTTAGTATCCGAAGAGAACATTATCTTAGTTTCAATGCAATATCGAGTGGCCTCGCTCGGTTTCCTCTATTTCGGTACGCCGGATGTTCCTGGAAATGCCGGCATGTTCGACCAAATGATGGCACTCCAATGGGTTCACGATAACATCGCCGCTTTCGGTGGCAATCCTAATAATATCACCCTCTTCGGAGAATCGGCCGGAGCTGTCTCCGTGTCACTTCACCTACTCTCCCCATTATCCAGAAACTTGTTCTCGCAAGCGATAATGGAATCTGGAAGCGCCACAGCGCCCTGGGCTATAATCACTCGTGAAGAGAGCATTTTAAGAGGATTGAGACTCGCAGAAGCCGTCGGCTGTCCGTTCGCAAGGCACGAACTCGGCGCCGTAATAGACTGCTTAAAGAAAAAAGATCCTATCGATTTGGTTAATAACGAATGGGGAACGCTCGGTATATGCGAATTTCCTTTCGTTCCCGTCATCGACGGAGCCTTCCTAGACGAATCGCCCTCTCGAGCCCTCGCCAACAAAAACTTCAAAAAAACCAACATCCTCATGGGTTCCAACACGGAAGAAGGTTACTATTTCATCATATACTACCTTACCGAACTTTTCCGGAAAGAAGAAAACGTTTACGTTAACCGTCAAGAATTCCTGAGAGCCGTCACAGAGCTTAATCCGTATTTCAATTCCATCTCGCGTCAAGCCATCGTCTTCGAATACACCGATTGGTTAAATCCCGATGATCCGGTCAGCAACAGGGATTCCTTGGATAAAATGGTGGGGGATTACCACTTTACTTGCAACGTCAATGAATTCGCCCATCGTTACGCCGAAACCGGCAACACGGTCTACATGTACTATTACAAGCACAGAACGGTGGCAAATCCGTGGCCTTCTTGGACCGGAGTGATGCACGCAGACGAAATCAATTATGTCTTCGGAGAGCCGCTAAACCCGACTAAAAGTTATACAGCACAAGAAGTAGATCTTAGTAAGAGAATCATGAGGTACTGGGCAAATTTCGCCAAAACCGGTAATCCTAGCCAATCACCAAACGGAGTCTGGACGCCGACATTCTGGCCGCCGCACACAGCTTTCGGAAGGGAGTTTCTCACCCTCGACGTCAACTCCACTGCCACGGGGAGAGGACCCAGACTTAAGCAGTGTGCCTTTTGGAAGAAATACCTACCTCAGCTCCAACAGCAAACGAGTAAGTTATCGAAGGTCTCGCTTATCTCGTCGACATTTCAGAACGGTGGAGGTTCTCCCTATCGTGTTCGTCTCTGTTACCTTTTAACCAAATTACGCACGTGACTGGTCGACTTCCTGTAAACGGAACAAACACATTATGCCACAGTTAAAACGCAAATGTCGACCAACAACACACCGCCATAAAGAGATCTCATTTCGAATAATTTCCATTGCTTTTTCTCAACGCCTGTCGCTTATCTCTGACATAAATTCTTTCGCATACCACGATGGATACTGCCTAGATAACAACTTTCAACGAAGCGAACAAAGTTTATGCAAATGCAGTTTCAGGTTAATTAATTTTTAAATAAATGTCACATGTCTATATTTGAATTAGTCTTGATATTTTCTATTTCACACTTGAGAATCTAATAATTCACGAGCAAATTATTATAAAACATTTGTCTGTGTGTGTGGATGTGTGTGTCGTTGTTTCCGGAATTATGAACCCCTTTAAGGTTGAAACGAAACATTGTTATGCTCGCAACCCTATTCCAATTTGGTGGTGTGTAATTGAACCAATCAACCTGTCACGTTATTTCCCAATAACAATAAGACATATTCAGAATAGAAAATTGAGCGAGAGAGGAATCAGGAATTCGTTTCGTCGGCTTTATATATATTTAAGTGGGCACATTTGCGACCTGTAATACAATGACTGCGGCGAACCTTCGAACGACCACGGAGCACACCCCGCGGGAATACGGAATGCCTTTTTTAAGGCATGTGTCCAGAATATCGCCGTTGTGATGATGTCGACATTCTAAATTACATGAAATCCGCCGAACTCGGTATCTACTGTGACATCATTGTTTCCAAATGGGACACTCGACGATGACATGCAAAAATTCCGTTCCGTGTTTTATCGTGCGCCTATTATCTCGTAATAAAAACGAAAATGATACAGTCGAACCTTGAGATTTCGACTGTGCTTCTTCGTGGTCTTTTCCAAACTCTGTTAAATGTTAATTTAATCATCGAAGCCTCAGGGCGACGTTAGATTAACAGAAAAATTCATCATGAAAATCAAAAAGCCGGTAGTGCGATAATAATTTACTCACGTTAAATATTTACTGGCCCCGGCTCATTTCGCCAGGCCAAACTCTGACACTACGTTTTTCGCGTCGGTTAATAATTAAAGTTAATTTTTCTCTGGTGCTCTCTTCGAAAATTTCCAACAACTTTAACGCAGATACGCGAAATTATTAATTATTTTTTGAACCAAGTCCAAGTCCACCCCGACATTCCAGTCGGCTTTCGGCGGTTTTCCTTCTTATTACTTATGACATGAACTCCCGCCGAGAGCAGACCAATTAATCGCAGGAACTGGTTACGCTGACAGATCGAATAGCGTAGGCGCAAAAACCACATGTCAGAATTCTGCTTCTGAAAGCACAGAACTCGACAAAAACGCCGAAATTGGAACTTTCCCTCGACCAAGTTCCCTTTCACCGCAGTTGGCGTATCGGAAACTCTTCGACGTTTAGCTTTTGTTTCGACTTATTAGCCTCCAGCTTGTCTGTGTTCGACGAAAAATAACGACCGAACCGCCGACGTTATTTCAAATGTGCCTTCTTTTTCCAGACGAGTTCCTGAACCTGCCACCTCGGCAGAACTGTACCGACGCGGCGAGCTCGTTGAGATGGCCGGTCGGTGGCGCTACCCGTTTGCTGGTGATGTCGACAGTGGCGGCACTGCTGGCGGGGCCTTTCTAACGGACAACAATAGCCACATAGAAGAGTTCCCTTGAAGCGCATTAGAAACTAGCGCCTTGAAACATATCCATTATAGTATTGTGTGTGAGACAACAAAAAAAAAATCAACACAACAAGGAATTCGACGAGTCGATTTATAGATTTTCGCTTTTATCGCTACGTAGAGTCAATCAATGCTGCAGCAGACTCGCTTGTGACGTAACAATTTCATGTTCACCCGGCCTATACAGGTGGCTGCAATGCGATCGGAATTGTCGAATCGCTGAAAGACTAAACAAGGAAATGATTAATTTTTCAGTTTTCAGTTGATTATAAGCGCGTTTTATATAGGTGGTTGTGCTGATGAGAGGGCGCTGCCAGCGACCATACGCACTAAATTTTTATACTACTTGTATATGATACGGACCAGTGTTACGAGGTTGCAGAGATTGCTTCTTAGCAGCTTAATGTTAGGGCCTATTGTCTACTACTGTTAGTTCTTAGCCACTATCACTTAGTTCTAGGGCTGTGCATTATACATGTGAAACGAATTTTCATGCCCCCCTTCGGCCGGATCTGTCGCTCACTTAGCCCAGCAAAGATGGACAACACAGGGACAAACACCCTGATACAAAAGTAAAAATAATAATTGCCAACTTGACAAAAACAACTACTCTGCTACTATGTCTTTGCTGCCTTATGAATTCATGAAACAAATAGTTGACAAATAAAAACTATTAAATCTCTCTATCCTAGTCTAGTAGATAGTACTCTAGTGCCTCCGCGATAGTAGTATTAGCGTTCTGAGTGATTTTTATCGATTATTATAACATTTTCATGTCACGTAGTCACTCAGTCGCCTTTTTTTCTTACGCTCGCCCTGCATTTACTACTCAAACATATCCAGATTATGGTGCAAAACAAAACTATCTAAAATACCTAATTAAATTTAGAAAATACTCTCAAAAACACTCTGTACATAATTAAAAAAAAATCTTATGTTTAGCTAAATTAAATGTTACTGTAGATAGGGCTGCGGACGCCACGTTTTACGACATTCAACCTTTTGTAAACCACGTGCCTAGCACTAGCCAAACCTGTAAATAACTAAAACAACCCACATCTAGTTTAATATGCATCCATCAGTATTACAAGCCCTTCACAAAAAACCGACAAACTAGATATAGAGACGGCCTTTATCCGGCCACACGGTGCCATCTACCCGCTTGGTCTGAGACCAAGCTCTAGTCTAACGAAATTCCGACAATGTCCATATCAGCGTTGTGATATATACATATTTTTTTTGTTTCGAGTGGCAAACTGTGAAATATGGCGTCCGCCGTCACTCTGTAGATAGATGTTAGTTAAGTTATTGGCATCGATAGGTAAGAAGTGGCAATGCTTCTGAATTAATTAAAGTCAAACTAATAATTGTTATCACCAGAAAGCAGATGGCGCTGCGCGAAGATGGTGAACATGATTACGCACGTTCACCCTATTCCCGTTGTGCTTCGTCTGCTAAACTCGACCAGTAATATTGTAAATTTTGTAACGTTGTCGTAGATTTTCATAAAATTGCACTGGGTGTGACTAGATAATCGTTATCATTTTTAGATAAGGTTCAAAAGGGGTTTCTTTAAAATAACACGCAGCAGATTAATCATCGATTAATCGCTTTAACAAAAGAATATGTACTTTGCAGTTTGATGTGAGCATTCACGACAAAATGTTTAATGTTATTTTACTATTACAAAGTTTTATAAGACACTGTGACTGGCAAAATATTTCAAAAAAAAAAAATTGTCTCGAAAAATAAGTATTAGGTGTTCCAAAAAAAAAAGTAAAATAATAATAATGAACATATCATTATAGGCTAGTCAAATAGAATAAACTACATATCCATGCTTTATGATATTCCGTAATACAGTTTGTAGGCTACTTTGATTGCTTAGAAACGATAAAATTTTGATATGTGATATTATTTTGTTTGAGTTATAACCAAACCACAAATTGTGTACCTCTAACTGAACCAATATGTACCTTTTGCATTGTGATCAACCTGTAACACTATTCTTCCAAAACATATCGTTTCTAAGTACTTAAAACGTTCAAAACGGCTTGTCAGATTCTTCCATTTCAATCTAAGGGCTACCTTTGAATAATAGTTAAGGTGAAAAAAAAAGAGGAAAATTACTAAGTAAATACTTTAAAAGCCTAATAGAACAGCGAAATTTTAAAAAGATTGTCCAAAGCAATTTATTCTTCTTATGAATTTATTTTGTAAAACAATTTAAACTTAGTTAATGTGATAAGAATATAAGAAATATATTTAAACGGAATTACTATTATTATAGTTGAATTGTTTATTTTATTCTTTTTAGATTTAGGTAAGAGTTATTGAAAGTACATAGTGTCAATATTCCTATAACGATATCGAATTCGTTGTTTCATTACGTTCTACAGTTCAGTTAGTTGATAAACATTATATCCATTTATGCTACTATAGATGGCCTATAGTCAACAGTAAACTATGCTTATTATTTAAATATATTGTAAAATATTATTATAAATATATTATTGATTATAGGATTGTTGTAGGCCATTGGCTGTATAATTATTATTGATGATTGATTGAATTAAAATAAATGAATGCTTGTACAGAAAGAAATGGTTTTATAATCCGCGCTCATCCCTCTCACACCTCGAAAAATAAGTGATAAAACCGGCACTTGAATACCTCAAATTTTGCATGTCATTCTTGG
>QDEB01008872.1:0-14642 GCA_004193795.1 Asbolus verrucosus | reverse complement strand
CTGCCTTGAAAGGTGAAGGAGATCTACCAGTTTTGAAGGAGTTTGAGAGAGGAAATGAAACAGTTGATGGAGAAGCTGCAGACATTTGTGAAACAATAATAGATGCAACACAAATAAAAGATGAGAGAGAAGGATTGACACGCAGAAAGCCAAAAGAATTTCAAACATTCGAAAACATCACCTGCACGTCCCTCCCCCGTTTGGTTGAGAGATTAGTTAGCACATCTGCCTTCGTTTATTTTAATAATATTGCATGTTGTAACCCAAGTGCAAAATAAACCAACCACGTTTGTCCACCTTTTCCATATTTACGCTTCTTCCAAATTAAAAATTATCTCGACCAAAAAGATCTACTTTTTAAGCTGAGCCAAGAAAGCAGTCTTGAGACTTGCACGGACAATTTTGTAAACCGATCAGGAAGCTCCATCTGAACGATTAACCTTGTTTGGTGTTTTGCATCAAGTTGGAAAGAAAATTGATTATAAATACATAAAATCTGTAGAGAATCTGGCAAGTGGTGGGCAATAAACTGCTCTGTTACTAAGACACCTGCTATTAAAAATCAAAACATAGCAGCCCCACATAACATACTGCAGACACTTGGTGTAAATATTTTTATTATGTATATTATTCCTCGGCAATAACAAGAATGTGTTGGGCATAATGGAAAAATTAGACCATCAACTGGCGCCGATTTATTTCGTTCAAGGATTATTGCGTTTTTTGATCTACGAAGCATTTTTCAAAATACAAAATTAATGACGATATTTTCCATGACGTCGTCGTGTCATCACAAATCGAAAAACAGAAAACCGCAAGCGTCAAAAATAAACCGATTCGCTTGCCAAAAATTATTAATTGTACTCTTCAAGGCAGCAACGCTTCAACAACATCATGTGATCTTTCTAGCCGTTTCCAAAATTTGGGGCAATTTAAAGACCGCGTCTTTGCCAAATTGTCCGATTTCGTACTTGGCAACAATGAGGTTCGCTTTTAATTGCGTGCAAAATGAATCCTGGAAAAAATTGATTTGACATTAGAACATCTCATTGATCGCGGCCAAATGCGTCATAGGTGACCCTTTTCCGCACCCACGTCACAGTTGTGACGGTGCAAGGTTCGTTATTACGATACCTAAATGTGGGTTATCAAATTACATCGACATTGTGCAATCACGAATTTGTAACACTTTCGAACAATGAGGTTTCTCGCAATGGGAAACCAGCGAACCTCACCAAAAGTGTGTTTTTTTCAGGGCATTGTTTTGACTTTTTTATAACCCATTATCCTATTATTTGCTGCATTTATTGATATTTATTGTCGATATTATCATAATCCCTTTTACGTCAGTCGCAGTCAATCGCTAATTTATACCTAGCAGACACTTCGTGCTTTATTATTTTAATAAAAAAATTCTTTCGAATGAACTTGACATTTTAATTTATGTTTTTATATCTTTTACATGCCAATTATGTAGAATCTCTAGAAGCAGAGCTAATCCAAGGAGTAAATACACAAAATTGAACGTAGCATAAAGGACAAGTTTGGTTTATTTTTGTAACATCAAAGAGTTCAGTGGTGGCTCTTTAAAGATTAATTCCCTTATTTACATTTCGGTGTCTCATCGATGACAAGCAAATGCACTTTTTTAACCGAAAACATTAATTTAAAAGCTTCGGAAATAAATGCAAGAAAAGTGAATAATTTACGAACATTAAAATAATCGGTTTTATAGCCTCCTGTTTGAAATTTACAAGAAACTATTGCCAAACTAATAAAGTAATCCACCAAGAAATCCGGAAATCGCCTTGAATTTTACCAACTCCACAGCCAGAATGTGCGTGGGAAGATTAAGTAATTGTAGATTGGATGAACATACGTATATGTAGATATACAGTTATAGGTGTGCCACTTTAACACCAACATTGCATTGACAAAACTTTGATTCTAAATTACTTACAAATATTCCTAAGGAGACAATCAGCTAAAAAAATATTTAAATAGATGAGGTTGCTATGGACACGGTTTTAATAATAAATCTAGTCCATAGCAACCGTCTTATCAGAATTATTATTCTGTTTTCGCTGTTTCCATATAATTTTTATAATTGTTGAAATGGATACCTCTGTATCACTCCGTGTTTAGATAAATCTGTTTACGGGATGTATAAACCGCAATGGATTAAAAAAAAATAATTGTTTATATGGATGACCATCTCCACGAATTTTTTTAAACGAGATTCAATGGGTTATTAAGCCTCCGAGAAGAATTAATAAGATATATTTGTTTCTGTTATTATTTTTAACAGTTTTAAGAAGGAATGTAATGAATGTATTCTCGTGACTCAATTACCGTGAGGTAATTTTATAACAATTATTGTAGGTCCATCACGTTTCATGTATTTATTTACAACAAAATAAGTGTTTTTCATGTAATTAATGTATCCATGAAGATGAGAGAGTATACTCTCGAAACTAGTCGATCAATAAATAATTTAATTCTTCTCGATGTAAAAAAGGCTCCATAACCCATTGAATCCCGTTAAGAAAATTGACTTTAAATAAACGTCGTCCATAATTATATGAACACTCTCCATAGTCTGTTTTTCAGTCATCGTTCCAGTGCAAATATCGAAACCAAACATCCCTCAACTGCCATAAAGTCTGAATAAACATTCAAAATGTAGCATATAAAAAACTTGATTACTTTCGAAACAAAACACAACTCTAATATGGCTAAGGAGTTCGAATCTGATAATTTCACGAGTGCTTTTGGACGTATTACTATATTTGCGAAATTTATCGACATTTATCACTTGTGAAAATATTGATCTACGTAAATAAATATTTTAAAATTTTGTTTCAAATTCTCAGAAACGTTAGAAAATACTTTCTGAGTAAACGGTTCGTAAGTAATAAATCATTACAACATCAAAATAAAATCATTAACCTCGAGTTGGGCCTTCAGAAAAATACATGTAAAATTTCAAAGAGAAAGAACTTGGTGCAAATGAAAACTGGAGAATAGAGATAATTTTCTCGAAAACGAAGAAGATACGTGCATTTATGGTTAGAAATAAACCGATTAAGTATTAATGTAGTTACTTGTGGGGCAGAAATCGGAATGGAAAAAGCAAGAATAGCGATGTGCGATAAGATAATGGATATTGAGCAGCAGAATTGCAAAAGTTTTAAAATTGTATTCTAAATAGATGCGTTGTTCAAAAGAACACTCTACCGCTTTATCTGTATCTAGATCTAATCTTGTGAATGCTGATAATCGTGCCTGTACCCCGAAGTTGTATATTTTGATATAATTATTTATTTTGCCGATTTTGGAGGACTCTGGCGCCATTTATGGAAATTGCATGAGTAAACCAAATCTTACGAAAGATATAAAAAAATCTCGTAAAAATCCAGTAATTATAAACGGAACGATTTCATTTACTCGAAGCGAATAATCGTTTTCTTACGATACAGTTTTATTTTCCAATCAAACATTTTATCGATTGGAAAGCAGATATTATTTGGCGTTTGTTTATTAAGTTCCACAACGATACTCAATACATATGGTATAATAATTACAATATTCTGTTTTATTTATAGTAAGGAACATATGGGCAAAACGTATGAAAGTGCCTTATCTATAGTAAATTTGAGAAGCAATCGACGTTGTGTTTGCCTTATTATCCAACGAACATCTAAATTGCGATACAGAGTGATAACAGGCTAATATTACATAACATAAATCAAACATCAGTTTATTTTGCTCCAATTTTCCCAAAAATAAATGAGAAAACCAATTATTCCTCTTCTTTTTTTTTTTTGTTAATAACCGATTAGATCACATAGCTTTTATCCATTATCTTAGCAGGTAATTGCCTAATTATTACAACTCACAATACCGCAATTAACGTCTTATTTTGGGGTGCCAAGGCTTCCAGGCTTAAGGTTTATTAATTTACACAATGTGTTTATAGTTTCGGAATTCCACATGCGTTTATGAAGTAATTATTAACATAATCACCTTATCAGTCACAAGCTGATGAATAATCTTGGAACAACGAATCTCCTGAAATAGATCCTCACATATCATCATCAATCTTAAGGTCAGAGTTTTTCTCGGTTTTAACGACAGGTATTTTACGCGTCTCATGGTCACTTCTGCAAAATGAATTCGACTTAACATTCAGGCTGTGTTTACCCGCCTAACTGGAAGTCTCCTACAAGTGTTCCTGGAATTATCGATATTGTTGAACAAATACTGTTATATAAGTTGGAGTACCTACAGTGTCCTTAAATTCATTATCATATTGCTAAGGTCAAAGTTGTATAAAGCGATTGCGTCAAAACAAATTCTACTCCACATTTTAATGCTGTTTTTAAATTTCACGTGTAAATAATGGCCTCCATGGAAATTAGCCTGCATGCCACTGTGCCTAGGGACATTTTATTTAATTAATTATTTTAGTCAGCGTCTAGGCATGACATCATTTCAGTCGTTAGCTGAAAATGTGCCACAGGCTCCATATAACGGCGGTTATATCCGATTAAAACCAATTTGGTAATGAAAAACGCCCAGTTTTCCGAATGTTGATGGTCAAGGGTGGATAGACCACAACGTGTTGGTTGTTTAAATGAGTCTTCACGCCGAAACGTTGCTTTAATATTTTAGCGGTCTCTTGGCTGACGCCATCCTCATTCTAATTTTAATTCCGGTTTCAGCCGACGAAGGGGACAGTAGAAAAAAAATTTATAAATTTAGATACCGGAGGGTGAAAATATCGATGCAACTTAACATGTACCACTAACTTATTCAGCAGGCCGGAGACTCCAGTTAATAAATTAATGACATTTTGAAGGCATTTTATTTACGATTTGTGTACATTTTCTATCAAAGTGATTTATACTCACTCCCACAGAAATTTACAACTGCATTGAATGCAGCAACAATTGTACAAATTCAATTAACGCCGCCTCTGCTTGCTGTTTGGGCATCTCACACTGCATTATTGTAATTTTTTCCAGAGTGAACTGGTGCTGGGTGCTAATTGTAATTTGTCCAGCGATTCCCAGCTTCCTGATTGGAGCTGAAATTTTCCACACAGCGACAATAAAATGTTTCGTTTAGTTTTAATGTAAATACATCGATTTGCCGATACTATTTCTACACCGCATCTGTTTACCCAAAGTGGGTCATTTTTTATGTGTATACGCCATTTACATCTGTTAAAACCTTACATGCTTCTAAAAGCGTTCCTGTTTTTCTAACACATTTCTAATTATAAATACTCGAAGCGTTGCAGAAAGAGAATATTAATTAAAGCCAAATGCATTCATAAAGAGGAAAGTGCGTGGCCTAAAAGTCTATTAATCGTTAGGATCGATAGCATGACAACAACAAATACGAAAACAGTTACAACAATAACAACAATAAAACTTGAACAGTTGGTAGTTATACATGCACATTTTTTAGCTTTCAATGAATAATATCACCACTTCGTTAGAATCATGGGCGTAACGAATAAATGGTCGTTTTGGGTTCGCTTTGAATACTGTAATTTTCTCGGTACAATAATTTCAGATTGGTTTTGTAGCTTTTTCGAGTGATTGGTACATTTCACGTAACCATACATGCATTTATTTCAACTTTACACTTCTATCAAGGTTGAACACCTGATCAGTGATTGTTATTACTCAAAGTAATGAAATAACCTACGTTATTCGACGTTTCGATTCGTTATCAGCTGCTCCTCTCTTTTTGCTACATTTCCATTCTGTGACCTTTGCTCGTTTACTTCATTCCACTTTTATTAGCTTATTAATGTCGTATTTTACCATTATAAATATTTACAACCTGTTTTAATTCGAAATTTTTGTCCAAATATCCCATTCTCTTTTATTCTGTTTTAATTCTGTTGCTTGCTCTTCTGAATGTGTATTTTTTCTCTTTCAAGTATTTCTTTCCCTGTCATTTTAATGGGTAAGTAGCGTGATTCTTAAAACCCACGTGGACCTTCTTCTCTTCTATATTTTAACTTTTGTTGCTCTTTCGTAGTTATTGATTCTTTACAACTTTTTGGGAAACTTAATTTTTCTGTTTGGTTGTTATCAGAATTTCTAATTTATAAACATCGTTGTGATTTCCTCGTTTCTGATTAAAAAATGACATGAATTTTCATGAGTTTTACACAGAAATGTATCACGCCCGCGGCTTGTGCTCTATCACGGTTATGTCAACTCTGTTTTCAGAACTACTTATTTTTCCTCTTTTTGTTTAACCGAATTTATGTAAATTATTTTATAGTTTTCATAGTTGAGGAGCAAAAACCTACAAAACTGACTCAAATTGACGTCAAATATGGCCTTCTTTTGCACCGAATTGTGTTACTCACAAAATCCGCAGCTTTCTAAACTTCAAGAACATCAAGTGACGTCGTTTTGTCAAATAGGTCGCCTCTTTTGGACGAGAATTGCATAATTTAGCCGAAAAAATTGTTTAAGTTTCTTTTTTTGTGTTTGTGTATAAAACCTGAATTTCCAGGAATTTGCGGCATATTTCTCGATTATTTTCTCGGTTTTATGACACACGGCTTATTGTTGTTAACGTAAAGCACACAAAGGATGTCGATTATAAATTGCGAGGATGTCAGTTATGACAAGTCATACTTTACAACCCAACAAAATTAATCCGTTTATTGTACCAACACCCAAAACATTAAATATTTTATCATCTCTTATATCACTCTAGCACAGTTTGCAAAGAACTAATACCCTTCAAGTTTGGACATCCGCCATAATCTCGCCAAGATCAGCAAAGACAGCGCCGATGGCTTTGACGTAAAACCCATTCTTTACCTGCCCTAATCCCTAATTAATCTAATCAATCATAAATTTTTCTAATTTACAGACATTAATATTTGGAGCGTGATCAGAATTACACCTAGATAAGCACGTTTAAAGCCAATGCACCTTTAATAATTGCAACTCAGATACGCTCAAATTATTTAAACAGAGTTTATCAAGTTCACAACTCATAGAAGACGCTTATCGATGCAATAAAAGTAACATTATCTTGTCCAAGTTGCAAAAAGTGCAGACGCACGTGACAGACTGGCATTAGCATTTTTCTGGACCACTGCACTTAACACATGATTCGTTAAAAATGCATTAATTACTTCGGAGCCTGTCTATTCAATCAGCGAGAATTTAAGCTATAGATCGCCTAGTTATTGATTATGATAAATCTGTTAATTTTCGACTTAAACGTTTTATAATGCGGGATCAAAGAACACAATATTAATTGAAGAAATTGCTTGGGTCACGAGAAAAGCATATGATATATATACAACAAGTGGTAACAGATTTAATGCAACTCCAATAAATCAAATTTCTTTAACGCTCGGCTATAAAAATCACAAGGATACAGCTTTTGTAATACACTTCGATTCTAAACAAATCAATCGCTTTTATCGTGTAATTTTACCAACAGCTTCTAGTGTTGGCAAGGATTTTCGCATCGACTCTGGCCTAAAACAGTTTCTGAAAGCTTTTATGAGGCAATTTCAAATTAATCATTTGTGTACATTATTCTTATTGTTCCGTTGAACTTTACAGGTGACATTTCTTGTGAAAGAAAGGTTAAGCCTTCGAACTTGAGCGCCTCATTATCGCCCATCCTTTCTCTTCGTTTTAGCGAAGAAGCGCTCGAGTCGTTTTTAATGACACAACAAAACTTTCGATGGTGTTTTTTGATAAATCGCAACGTAAGAACAAGCCTTTGTCTTAAACTACAATGCTTTGACACGTTTTATCTCAAGGTAAAAACCAGGCTTAATGCTAACTTAAGTTATTTAAAGTGATAATTAAGTAATCAATGCGATATTTACACGGTGAGAAGGCTGTTTTTTAAACGTCAGTCGTGGGGCATGGGTCCATGAAGAGTATTTATGTGCGTCCAAGAAATCTCAGAATTATTCCACTTTAGATCTGTTCAATTTAGATTGTCTACGGAGTGATAATGGATGTGCGTATAAACAGGTCTATGCTTTTTGAAATTTGAAGGATAGGTTGTGTTTTATGTTATGGCGTATTGATATCATCGCTCGCTTTGAAGAAACCTCCAACATTTCATGTTAATAAAAATCATGATGTTTGCGTCAAGTTAAAAGTGTGGTTTATGGAGTTTTAATAAAATGGATCGTTTCTGATGTAACCTTCGCATTCCATACGTCATTTACGGAATTGCCCGACATGCCTTATCCCAAAGAAGGAAAATCGACAAAATTTTACGATTACCCATCGGGTTTTTCTTCTGTTCAAGGCAACACGAGACGTTATGAAATGTCTTAACGATTATGCACAACTGGACGTAATGTTGAAGTTAGATCATACGTAAATGTCGTGTAGGCAACATTATTGTCGCTGTTAGTTCCTCGATGGCCTACATCAACCGAATCCGCCTACCTACAGCAATTCTACACAATGTTGGGACATTCATGCAGGTGTGGAATTGATTAAAGGGGCTAGGTTCAAATACCGGACGTGATTTTTTAGAATTCTCTTAATAAATTTATCAGCTAACGATTTGACGTAATGTGGGATAACATGAAGTAATATGTGGGGAAAAGATAACCTTTTCGCAGTCTTAACAGTCTTGCGCCAGTCATCGGAACATTTTTCAAGATTATCCGAAGTGTAATTATTGATATGCTTTTTTTCGAATGAACCTTTAATTCCAATTAAAATTGTTGTTTTCCACATGTTCCATGTATCATTAAAAGCCTCCAACAATTCTGGATAATTAATCTTATCGAGATAAGGAGTAATAGCGATCGCTCAGTAAGATGGCTGTTGACCTATTATCGTTGTGTAATATTATGTACAATCCCCCGAGAAATATTTTGTTTCCAATCAGCCTTTTGTCGTCAAGTTTGCAACTCACATCAGCAGCTCTTGCGGTGCGATCAAAATCGACGATCAAAGAGTAATAAAATTATGTGACCAAGGTTTATGACCTTAAAATTCAGCAAGTAAGCGTGTAAGTTAACCAAGCCAACGTCCTCATACAGCGGACTTTATTAACATAATTACTGCGCCGCATTGACCAGGAACCAATCGAAAATATTCGACATCTTTTCCTCTAAGCCGCAGCAGAAAGGAAAAGTAGATCTGGTAACAGTAATACCAAATCGCCGTTTTCCGTTATGGTACTTGCATTTCCCGTTACTTCACGCTGCGATTTTTGCAAAATTAAATTCGCTTGACACAACAGACTTTCGAATTACGGCCGTTTGAGTTAAAGGCCATGTAACACTTACTCAATGAGACCTGTTTACGCCGCGCTTATTTTTAAAATCGCGATTTTCTGTTTGTGTAAACGGATTTAATGGGCTCGTAAAAGTGTTTATTGTAAGGGTGCTGCCAAATTTAGATTTCATCCTGTTTTAATATTTAAATAAACGTTGTTATTAACGGATTATCAAAGAAACGCAGAAGCGCGATGGAAATAGCTGACAGTTCAAGGCGAAAAACGGATAAAAAATAAATATCCTTGAGAAAGCATCTCGGCGATATTTTCACCTGGTCAATAACATCGACTACCTGAAATTCAAGGCTGCATTTTTAGGATGGAGTTGTCCGTTGCTTTGACCGTACAATGGAACCGGCAAAAAAGACCGAGATTATCATTCAATCGGCATATGCAAATCGACAAGTAGGAAACAACGTATTCATTGAGGCGAACACAACCCACTTCACCTGAGATAATTCAAACAATCAAAAAACTGGACACATGCAGAGAGGGAGTGAAGTTTTTTATTCGCAAATTTAGTACTCGCCCACCTGACGTAATTTGATGATAAATTGCACTTTGTTCAAACTCGTAAATTAAAATAAAAACAAAATTCCATATTATTACGATAACAGATTAATTGGTCGTCCTCAATATTGGTTTTATTGGTTATAAATTCACAATAACAAAAATACATTCCATTGAATAGACAATTTCTTCCAGAGCAGCGCCATTTCTACCTGTTCTAGCCTTGAGGCTGATTTTTTCAAGCAGAAATTAGACAAAGAAATTGGACATTTTTTATTGTCAAGTCCAAACACTGGAGGTATTCATGCCAGTATTGGTTTCCATAAACAAAAGAAAAAAATTGTCGTACTCCAATTGTTGTTTTGATTATTGATTGTTGTTAGATCCATATCGAAGTGGCAAATAAGATTAACAGTTTTATCACTAACAGTAATGAAATAAAATAATGTTTAATATTGTGGAAATTTTCAAAATAAATAATTTCAAAACCATAGAAGTTTTTGAAAAATATGAACTTTTAGAGAAGGATGCAAATTACAAGTGTTCCGGTTGACGGGCTGTAACAGCCGCGCCAAAAAGCAAGAAAGTGTCCAAATTTGGTAGCAAATTATCTCACTCCGGCGGTTATTAGGGGAAATATTTTATAATTGGGAAAGCCGCTTATTCAGCTTCCGGTCAGAACAGGAAGTAGGTGGCTTGATAGCAATTTACAAGCATCCAAACTTAATCAACTCTTCGGAACAACGAGGATGTGTTATGGCTGGATTATTTACGCTCCATCACACGGCGGTACTAAACCACACACCAAAGAAGTTGCCTAGCAGCTGCTGGGCGACAGAATTGTAAAATGCCAGACGTCAATAAACGATAATTGTGCCCTACATGTCTTTGGTCGACGTAAACGTTTCCATCGAGCAGCAGAATTTTGTTCGGAATTGCGACTGACAAATTTCGGAAGACAAAAGAGTTAAGGTTCGTGACCTCGAGTGCTGCAACTTTGGCTCGGATTTCGACCGCGAGGTTCACTGATCCCCCGAAAAACTCCGCGTTGGTTCTGCCATTCGGGTCGGTAAACTTGACGGCCATCTATGGACGAATTTATAAATAACCGCCGGTTTATTAGGTTTGCACACAAACAATGCGCCTCGAAAGCTTGTCAATCAACACATATCAGGTAAGCTCTGCAAACACCGGGTCGTTTAATGTAAAGTTGAGCCACCCTAAACGCCATATTTATCTATCGATTTGCGGGAAATTTGTTTACATCCGTGTTAATTTCAGTTCTGCGCTGTAGACTGCAGACTGCAAATCGGTGGAAACCAACACCTGCGAGATAGCTTTCAGTGAGTGGAGTACGATTTTTTATATCGTACCGACTCTCTTTAAATATACCTGGATGTTTACGAAGTTAACTAAATAATTACACGGACATTATAAATAATAAAAAAACTCAAAGCCAATCCGGTCGAGTTTGGTGAAATATTTCTTGTTTGTTTGGCCATGCCGCATTCAGAAATTTGCATTTTTTCAGCGGAAGTTTACGTTCGCCAGCAGTATCCATGCCAGGACAGCTTTCTTAACGCAAAAGTTATCGCGATTATGTCGAAATGTATTATTGTCGGTTTGCTTTTCCAACTCGTGATAACTTCTGACTCTTACGTTGCAATGATTCTATAGTAAACTATATTTATCTGGACCCCCTGCGAGCAATTAATGTAAAATTTCATCATTCACCAAATGCGAGCGCAAACACGGATTATTCCATTCGATAATTGCGACAAAATTATTCACATGACTTGATAAGAGTCGGCAGACGTTTCCATTTGAGATACGCTTTCGTCCGATCTTAAGACGAAGTTGCAGTGGCGTCAAGCCAGGTTAACAACGCACCCGAAAAAAAGTCGAAATCGTAAATAATAGGCTAATTTTGGCGGGATGACCGCTCTTAAACTACGAGTATTCAGATCTGCGTCTAGACGCAATATATTCGCGTGTCCGCAGTTAATGCTCTTATTCATGTGATGCAAAATCAATTGATTGTAAAATATCTCATCCCAAAAACAAATCTGTTAAAGTCAGGGACTGTTCCAGACGATCTAGAATTATACAAACAAAACTAACCGATGTTGGATTGCAGACGGTTCTAATATTTATTCTACAATCACGCGATAGGAAAATACAATCTCAAAACCAACATTATGCCGGGAAGTGCTTCAGTTGACAAAAAACGAAAAAACCAACCAAAACAAAACAAACATTTTCCCATTTTTGACGATGTCAAAATATATGAAGTGTTTTTGAAGCTGCATATTTATCTTGTTACATTAATACATTACGTTAACAGTTGTTTTCAAAATATTATGTTAATATTAATTATTGGGTACCTAGAAGAGATGCCTGTCATTTTTTACGACAACGTGATAAATTAATTAGAATAAATGAATATTAAAAATTGTTTTCTCTTTGAAATCCAAGATGAAATAAATATTTTTCAGTTTAATGCAAAAAACAATTTTGTTGTGCTTTTCCGGTAAATTTTATGTATAGGAAATCCTGAAGTAATAAGTGTTACAGCAAATATTTGTCAATGCTCTTCTAGGTACAAAACACACTTTCAATCAACGTGATTTGTTTATTTACATCGTGTTCTAGACGTGCATGCAGCATTATCGTGACTTCGAAGAAGCTCGGAAACTGCCAACAAAAAAATTACAACCCTCTTAAACATTTCTCGTCAAAAACATTTTTCAGAATCGATAATTCGAGACTTCTGAAGGTCCACTTTTTCGTCAACTAGACGTGATATTTCACAATTTGTTGTATTAGTCAACAGTTAATTCACAAATCAAACATGAATGTTACTATGTAAGGTTCGAATAAAATGGTTCGGTCCTCAGCAACCCTGAGAGGGAAGAAGCCGTTCAGTAGCGTTTTTCTAATTTGCAAATATGTAACTGACTGCTAAAAATATTCTTGCTCCTCAATACAGAGGGTGCAACAAAGATGGAAACAGTTTGCGAAATTAGACATTACGCTGAAAAAAGTTTAAGTCTTGTGTTCCGTTTTCCTAAATTTTCTTTAGTTCTCATAATAAAATATAAATTTTAAGGAAATTAATAGTTGCAACACTTACTACAAGGGCTACATTTAGATGCTTCTAATGTACACGAAAGTTAAGTTACAATGTCCTTCTTTATTATTTCGATACTCAAGAATTTAAATTTGCAATGGTCGTTGTAAAAAAAGATTGATTTCCTAATAATTTCTGATTAATTGCGATTAGGATTATTACACTTTGTATAAAAAACATTGTTAAACATTGATGATATTTGTTCATTTATAATAACGCTTCAACAAAA
The DNA here is from genome assembly GCA_004193795.1 of Asbolus verrucosus. Classification (NCBI taxonomy): domain Eukaryota; kingdom Metazoa; phylum Arthropoda; class Insecta; order Coleoptera; family Tenebrionidae; genus Asbolus; species Asbolus verrucosus. The sequence goes on along the minus strand of QDEB01008872.1, from coordinate 1,464 downwards.
CGTTAAATTTTGTAAAACCTCTTTTTTTATGGAGACTTGTAATGTGGATCATGTCCCGTTATGTCTCCATAGGAATAAATGGTAATTGTGAACACTTTGTTATCCTTATCTACTTTTAAATTGCCTCTAGGTAAGCAGAAAGTAAGAAATATAAAATTCAAAAATATTGGCGACTTGCAGCATTGCGGAGGGTTATTTACCTGTGGCGGATTAAAAGAATTATTTCTAGTTCAGTTTACTTTCCCATGATGCAGAAAAGGAAGAAACCGAACAATGGAAGCATCCAGTTAACACCTGTTATGAGCTTTGCTTACGCTTAGACCTTAAGAGCTTATTAAACAAAAGTAATCATGTTGCCTTTAAAAACATTAGTGATTTACAAATTAGAATTGGCATTTAAACATATTTTGTTTAAGGAAAGCTCATTCCAAAACCATAAACGCACGTTACCGTGTAAAACTGGCTGTAGTTCGTGGGATTTATACTGGCAACATTGCTTGAATTACACAGCTAAGAGCCGTTGTCGTTTTGGATTAGAATTTAAGTATTTAAATGCCCTATTTTAAATTTTCAGTGTAAAAAGGATGAAATCAGTTCGTTATATTTGTTTTTAATTCGGGTCTAAATAAAATCAAGATCTCTCCATTCACTCCATCTTCTCCTTATTGGATATAGCTAGCAGTCATTATTGAATATCATTAAAAATCTAATAGAAGTTGACCATGACGCTATTTTAAATCCATTTCTACGTATACGGTGCAACATATATATTAATTAATATTAAATAAAAAAATAATTATTGAAAAACGCATCTAGAAACTTTTATTATTTAAACTCTAGTTTAATTTTGTTATCAGCATCACCTTTGGTTTAGACGGAAGTTGCATTAAATTTTTATTTTAATTTTGTTTCAGTGCAGTGACATTTTCAAACATCGTTTTTTGATCATTTTGGTTACAACTGTAAATGGATTTAAAGACGCCAAAAAATTCTGTTTCAAAGTTATTATTCGCTGGAATATTAACATTGAAAACTGGCGTGTTTGGTGAAATTACTCATGTTTATGTTATGTTGTTTATTATTTAAAAAATATTAAGCAAAGTCTGAGTTTCTACTGAAACTGTAAGTTATGGTTATCGTTAAATCATTAAATCTTTCAAAACTACATTTATTTGAAAATATAGAAAGAGCGTTTCTATTCAGCCTCCAAACTAATATCTAAAATCCAGGATCATCATTTTTATCGTCGAAATTTCTGTTTTGCAATCCTTTGTAATTATTTAGAGCTTTAAATGGAAAACAGTTTGGTAACTGAATACAAACAATGAAAGCTCATATTGAAACAATATAATTTCTGCGATTTAAAAACACATTTGTGAAATTCGATAAGGAATTGTTTAACTTTTCCATCCTCATTTGGGTCGGGAAAAGTTAATTTTTTATACTCTAGAGAAGAAAAAATTA